>PVKH010040081.1:0-11106 GCA_004027955.1 Chaetophractus vellerosus | reverse complement strand
TTAATGGGGTGCTGAAGGGAGATGTTCATTCTTCTGTAATTACTTCCTGCTGGTTAGGGGCGGTAGGCTCTACCTGACAAGGTGTAAGACCCTCTGTCTATTCTATCTTGGTTGGAGGAAGACGGATCTGGCATCCCTGGTAAAGCTGGATGAAGCTAACAAGATGTTGATTCTGGAACAAATAAACTTGATTAGAATTTTGAGAATACATGGTCCCACTAAGAGGATACTGGAGCACACAAGTAGACAAGGCCAGGTGCCTGCAAAGGCTGCATCTTCCCTAAGTTGGTGGGAAACAGTATTCTTCTTTCAGTTATTTTATGCTGTCAGTTACCTCTAGAGAGAAGAGGCATTGCCTTTTTTAGTTAAGCTACAGGAGATGAAAGCAGACAAGGTTTTTAAAGGGGTGTCTGGTTTGCCCTCCCCCTAGCAATAGGGCTCTAGGCTAGAGTTAGAGGGAACAGCTGTATTTGACACAGACACCGCTTAGCTTTGTCTCTTGAAGAGGGATTTCAGGCTGTCCAATGACTGGCACTCATGTGTTCCATCAGATGCTTCTGGTGAGCTGGCACTTCCTTGGGCACCTGGCTTCATTTGAGATAAGTACACCAAGCTGGAAATTCCTTTAACTTTAATAGCTGTGGGAGTGATCAGCACTACAGACTAAGTTCCTTCCATTTTGGCTCTAAGTGAGAGTGAGGTTTATTTTCTGCTAAGTTTTGATCAGAGCCTGTTTCCAGGCCCTGGGTGAGGACAGGTTGCACATGGACCATCTCAAAGGGGCTAAGCTGAAGTGGGTCTTAGCCACCTTGTTTGCTATTTCCCTCCTGGTGGGAAATGCTTAGCCCTGGCAGGGTGGCTGTGGGTTTGCCAGTCTCCCCAGGCTATGAGTGGCACATGTGCTGGAACAAGGGCTTAGAGGGATACCTGGGCTAAGCACGTTTATTAACTACTTAGAAAATGAAGTTTACCAGGACTTTTAACGTGTTCAATGTCCTTGTGCGAATGATCTGGAATAGAGGCTGCTCTCGGCTACACTGTGGCCATGTAGTCCTGCAGGAGGCAGAATTTCCTCATCTCTGAGAAGACACTCCTATGGGGACCACGCCCATTATTCTAGGAAGAATGAAGAGATTTTTAGTTAACTGACCTGGTGTTCCAGAGTCCAAGCCTGACTAAAACGTTTACCACTCCAAATAATTTGGAGCTCATGCTCTGATCTCAGCGTCCTGAGAATTTAATCCAGAGCCTTACTGACGGGCGTTCCCATGCCCAACCTAGGTCCTGGGAGATCCCTGAAACCCCAAAGTTCAGACCAAAGCACCCAAGACAGATTGGTGGGAGACATTGGGGTAGTTACCCAAATTGAAGCGCCTGACATAGATCTCAGGGGACATTTGGCTGCCCTCTGAACCGAAGGGCTCAAGGAATGGGGGCCGTTCAGAGTTTACTGCTCTGGTTCTCAACACCCTACATTCCAGGGTCTGAAACTGACTGCACTGTTACCCAAACGGAAGCTCCTGAGATAAATCCCAGGGAACATTTAGCTGCTCTCTGAATCAAAGTGCCCAAGGCTTCCCAGGTCTTAGGGGACATTCAGAGTTACTTCTCTGGTTCCCGCCACCCCAGGAATCACAGATACTCAACTGCTGGGCATTTCCGGGGCCGTTCTGGACTTGGGAAAAAAATCAAATAGATATCAGGATCGAATAGATTTGACTGAAGCTGCCAAGCCAAATATTGCTCCTTGGAGAAGGGGCAGAAAGTTTCTTCCTATTCTAACAGAGGTCTTAAAAAGCAGTGGCAGAAACAGGGAGTTTCTCAGTTAGACCAGCCACCAAAAGGTGATTAAATGATTAGAGATCAATTGTTCTAGCTAACAGGCCTTGGGGCCCTGAGGCAATAACTTCCTTACTAGCAAAGGCATTTTCAGTTTTACAGTTTTCTAAGACATTCCAAAGCATTTTAACCCAAACCTATAATGAGAAATTCAGTAGTAGGAAGCTGGAAAGTAAAAAGTGAGTAAAGGTTAATTATGAAAGGAGCCTTGGCCTGTGACACCCCCCTCCAAGAGGTCTCCCATGGCATCCATTTTGGCCCTGCCTACCGCCTTCCCATCCCATCCCAGGTCAGGTATCAGGGTGTGGTCAATAGGAAGGCCAGCTTGTAAAGGCGGGGACCTGTGGGGAGGCGCAAGCCCCCAGCTCTGAGCCATTACCCTGCCACAGAGGTGAAGGGAAGAAGGCAATGGCAGCCAGGCCCAAGGGCAAAGCAATGGCTGCTAAAAGGGCTTGAAAAAGCGGCGTGGCAGCACCTAGCGCTCGGTCGGGGGACCTCTGTCTTGCCAGGGCCCAAGACAGGGCCCTATTTTGGGGCCCTGCCCTGTGCCCCAGTCCTCATATTTTGAGAAACAGTCCATGGTGCATGTGCTACTTGGCATGGTAGAGAATGAAAGCCAGCTAAGGTCACGGGTGCAGGCATGGTAGAGAATGAATGCCAGCTAAGGTGCAACGGTTGTTCCTAGTTCAAACTAAATTACTAAATGAGCTCCCTGCCTGCAACCTTGTCCTTCTACAGCCTATATACCAGCAAGGTGGTCAATTTAAAACCTGAATCAGGGTCAGTGCATAAAACATACATTTGTTTAAGTTTTCTAATGCTTTCCCACCGAACCAAGAATAAAATGCCAACCTCTTGCCTTAGCCTGCCAAGCCCTGGCTGCTCCAGCCCTTGCCTTACTTTCTAGCTACCTTTCTGATCCTCAGAGTCAGCAAGCCAATAGCCACTGAGAACCAGTGCCCTCACCTGGCCTCTCTGCCCTCCTCTGCCACACTCTTTCCCCAGATCGGCACACAGCTGTCTCCTTTGTAGTCATCAGATCTCAGTTTCAATGACACCATTTCAGAGAGGACAGCCCAGCCACCCTATTTAAATAGCCACCTACTCACTCTAGGGCATCACCTTATTTAAATTGTACCCTTATCTGCTATTCATTTATTGTCTATCTCCACCCCAGAATATAAGAAGGATCTTGTCTGTCTTGTTCACCATTGTATTGTGGTAGCACCAAATTTGTAAAACCTCTACTTTATTTACCAATAATATGCATATGTTGTTAGATTCCTTGCAATAAATCCCTGGACTAGTTCCACCTGTGGCCTCCTATGTTAAATGATACTTCCTCTGGAAACTAACAAAGCATAATCCTCGCCTAACTCTTTGAAGCTGAAGGCAATGGCATCTATAATCCAAACTTGTCAGTCAGTTCCTATGGCAAGACTGGCCACTCACTATCTCCCAGTGGATTAGTAGTGATCGCTCTGCCTTCTCCTGGGCCCCAATCTCAACATCATCAGGAATCACTCATTAAGTGCCTCACTATGGAAGTGAGAAGGTATATACCATAAAACCTCATTCTCTGAAAATCTGGGATTTTAGCAGTTTGAGTATCCACATGGCAAGCAGGCTGATTTCATTTTTAGTTACTGCAGTAAGGATGGGACAGAGAGAGTTGGAAAGCTACCTATAGAGGCAGAACCTTCTGAGTAATGGAGGAAAGGTTTCCAGGGAACCTTCAACGTGGCTGGGATTGAAGTCCTGGAAGTTCTCGTGCAAGCCATTCTTGGGCATTTTATAGCAAGTGCTTTGGCTGAAATTACTTTCACACAGGAGACAAGTTTCTCTCTAGCACTGGTTCTGTGTAATTAAGAGAGGAAACAAAGATCAAGAGCAAAGAAAATCAGGTCTTAAAATGTGTTTCATAATAAATATGAGTTGTCCGACTGAAGTTTGTTGCAGACATAGAGAATGAGAATTTGGCAATAATGACTGCCAAATAGTGACAATAGAGAATGAGAATTTGGCAATACGTGATTGATACAACATGGACTGGCAAGGAAAAGAGAAGCAGAATGGAAACCAAAGTAAAAGAGAAAAGAAAAGAGATCCAAAGGAAAAAAAAAATGAGGACACTTGGGCAGTGTCTCTCTGACTAAGACTTTCACCACAACCTGAAACCAATTTGTATCAAGAGGACACACCCGATATTTTTAGTCCTTTACCCAGAGATTAAGGTAGGTTAAAATCCTTAGGACAGCCTTCCTTAAAACACTGTGTCCATTAGGAGATGTTGCTCAACCAAAAGATAAAAGAGGGATGTGGCTTTGTATGCTAATATCGGTTTTGGTAATGCTGGATTAAGCAATGTTAAAATGTTTATATTCAGATCCTTCAATATACTGAGGTGCAAGGTCGCTGCTTCCTAGATGACCACAGGCTCCTTTTCACAAGAAATACCTACGGACATCTAAGCAAAGCTACTATATGGGAAACAATGCCATAGAGTCTCATCCTTTTTACCTCTCCATTAGGAGAAAAAAATGACAATAGGATTCTTCGCCTTCCACTTCTGGGAGACTATCACTTCTGACAAAACAGAATCATGACGTCTCAGAACCCTTTTTCAGAAAACCCCTTACAGACTTCCTCTCATGGCTCCACGGCCTACTCTTGGGCACTCGCCAGACCCAGGCCTCGGTGGATGCTGGAAGGGCAAGTGTTTGCATTTGCCAGGCTTTATCGTAGAGGCAGGAACAGAAAAATGGTTGGGAACAGATTTGGGACATCAAACCTGTAGTTCTTGCACAAAGCAGAAGTACCTGACTTTCCTTACCAGATATTAAAATGTGCTAATGTAAAGTTACAAAATTAAAACAGTATGGTGTGGAAGCACAAAAGTAAACATGCCGAAAAGAAACATAATAAATAGCTCAGAAACTACATTTAGTGCATTATAATATATTTAGCATGTTATAGAGATGGCATTCTAGGTCCTTAAGGAGAGGGAGGTTTAGTTAATAAACAGTTCTGTGGAAATGGTTAGCTATTTGGAGAATACACATAACATTAATCCTTACCTCAAACCATAGTCAACATACATTTCAGATAGGCTGAAGAGTTTAATGTTAAAAAAAAAAAAAGCCTAGAAGAAATGGCAAGTAGAGAGACTCTAGATAGTTCTGAGCATAAAAGCTACAGAAAAAATACAAAGTTAAAGGCTGTTAAATTTGTCTTTTAAAAATGAAAAATGTATATCTCACAAAAAACCTCCCCCCAAAATTTAAAAAAAAGTGACAGATCATGAGTTGAAATGTTAATATATCAACAATTTCTACAAACTAATAGGGAAAAGGACATGAATGGACAATGTAGAGGGGATAAATGTACAGTAAAAATTAAAAATTTTAAAAAGACTCCTTCCAAAATAGTAGTTGGAAGAAATACAAATTTAAATAACAACTATCATCACATTAGTATAAAACTTTATAAATGAAAATACAGTGCCAAGAGTATGGTAAAATAGACAAGTTAATAAGTTGGAAGTGGGAACTTTTGAAATGCAATTTAGCCAAATATTACATTCTTTTGACTCAATAATTCCACTTCTAAGAAATAGCTCATCCAGAATTATATTAACCATGCTATAAAAATAACAAAGGCTAATGATTACTTTGAGCCAGGCACTGTTCTAAATGTTTTGATGAACACTTATTAACACATTTAATCCTTACAACAATCCTATGAAGTCTGGTGCTATCACGTTGAAACCCATTTTAGAGGAAAGGACCTGGAGACACAGAGCTAAGTGCCTTGTCTTCAGGCACCGGCTGAAGCTAACAGAGCTAGGATTCAAGTGCAGCAATCTGGCTCCAAGAGCCCAGGAAACTCATTCCTACAACTACCATCTTACATGCCTATCCATGCCATGGAATGTGATAGAGTTATTAAAATGTGTTTTCAAATGCTATTTAATGATATGGGAACTTGCTAACATTATAGTTCAGAGAAAAATCACGTTTGACATTATCCCAATTTTCCTAAAAGGCATAATACATAGGAATAGAAAAAGTCAGAAGGAAATACATCTCAAGGTCAAAGTGATTATTATCTCTGCCTAGACAAATGGTTCTAAGTAATTTTCACTTCTTTATATTTCCAGTGTTTAATAAAGCTCTAACCAGGACATGTGTTACTTATATAATCAAGAAAGTTAACATGAGTTTTTTTTAAGAATCAAAAAACATTGGCCTATAACTAAAATAATTTACAATCCTTCTGCCTTATTTGCTTTTCTAATTGCATCTTCATGCTAGTACTAAACAGGCTTAAGTATAAATACAGCAATTTGAGAGCTGTAGCTTTGTCTTACAAGCTGCCACACTCAGAGAATTCCTTCCCCATAACACTGCTTTTAGCACATTCTTCCCAGGGACTCTGAAGACATTACTCAAGACACTTCCAGTGCTGGAATAAAAAGCTCCAGAGGTTTAAAACTTCCATCTCCATCTACTGAGAGAGAAAAGACGATCTATGAAGAGAAAATCTTTCTTTCTTCATTTTTTTCATCTTTTTTTGCCAGGCCATTAGAACATCCCTGTCTCTGGCCTGTCTCTATTAGGACATTGCTGTCCATACAACACTGATGAGCTTCTTTCATGTATAACCTATCACCTCTTCAGGTTAGTCCACGGGATTCAGATATAATTCAGGCTTCTAAAATAATCATATTGTGTAGAACTTGCTTTTCTTTGAAGCCCCAAACTCTAGATGACAAATGAAACTCACACATATATACATATCAACCCCATCTCTTTATAAACATTGAAGACACTTCTGCATCTCTCACTTCATCTTCACAACATCCCTTTGAGAGAGTAAAAATGCAAATTCTTGGGCCATTGGGGGACTTTCAAAATAAAGTTAAATTATGACCTACCTATTTTTAAAAAATGAAGCATTACAGCTATTCGCACACCACAGACTTTCACAGGCTCAAAGCTGACCACGAGCAGTAAAAAGCAATGCACAAGTAAGTGAATGCAGGAATTACGGTTAAAGCAAATTGCTATGTGGGGTCTGGCTGAAAAGACCTGCACTAAAGCACTGGCAGTGCTAGAATGATCTGCTCTTCCAACCAAGGGGAATTTTTAATACCTCCTGAATGCAAATTATTTGTTTATTTTTTTCTCCAGGAGCTCTTTTTGTCCTTGTCAAACCCCAGCTTTCCTTAAAAACCACTCTCCACCCCCTAATGTACTAGCAAGACTCTTTAAACCCATCTCCCCATAAGGTCGATCAGCTGAATGCAGGAGCGGCTCTCCCGGCCCCAGACATGCCTGTACCACCTAGGGAGGAGTGTCAGCAACCCAGTTAGCCTCTGATGGCCTCCAGGGTGCCCAGAAGCAAAACGCAAATAACAGTGCTGATTCCAACTTCACATCTGATTGGAAATACAGACAGAAGCTTCAAGTCCCCGCCCTGCCCTCATCCAGAGGGAACAGAACCAGCCAGACAAAACAATTAGGGGACTATGACACAGGAAAAACCTGATTCCAATTTTATTTGCCAGCATAGATATGATTCAGCAACTTCCTCCCCTCACATTTCAATCGTTCCCCAATTCTACTGGGAATAAATTCCAAACCACCCAACCTGAACCGAAAGACCCTCCACAATTTGACCTTTTGCTTCTTTTCCAAATCAATCTATTCTCTCCGCAAGTACAGCTATCCATCATTCCAGGATGCGTCCTGTGCCATCCTGCCTCCGCACCTTTGCTTACGGGACTTTTCAGCAAGGTTGTCTCTTCCTCCACCTCTACTGGTTGAATGAAACAAAAGTAAAGGTTGTCATTAGCTGAGTTCTTACTACGTTCCAGGCAGTGTTCTAGATACTTAACAACTATCAACTCATGTACGCCTCATGACAAAGCCTGTATCGTTTCTATTATTACTTTTATCCCTATAGCACAAATGAGAAATACAAAGCATCTAGAAGCAGATTTTACCTTTCTCCAAGATCCAATCCCCATGAGCTTTGGGTGTTTTTTGTTTTGCTTTATTTTAGATTATATTCATTTAGGTGGATTTTTCCTTCTGGTAGGTCGTTTTTTGGCCATTATCACAGCCTGCCTAGTCTGACAGCTACTTTGTTGAACAGGCTCTTTGAGTTTAGACAGAGCTATCTCTCAAAGTGTATCCTTCAGTGGTCCTGTGAGGTCAAAACAATTTTCATAATAAGACTATGACATTATTTGGCTCTATGGCATGTGATATCATCAAACTCTGATCACAGAAGCAGATAAAAGAGCACTGTTCTTTTCATAAACCAGGCATTAAAGAGGTTTAGAAAAATGTAAAACAATGCCACTCAATAATATTTTTGTTTTGGAAAGTACAGTTATTTTCATTAAAGTTTCATTCATGCTTACATGTAATGGGTTTATTATTTTAAAATAAGTTAATAAATAAAATTTAAATTTTTCTGTTATAATTTCTGATAAGTTAAATATTGATAGATATATCTCACGGAAACAAAAGCTCACAAATTGCCAGCTTCACAGATATTAATAGTTTCTCAGGCTTCTGAGAAAATCTTATTTCCAGTGAGTCGCAGATTGCCTTCCCCTAAAATCACATAAAGGAGCATTTTCCACCCAAAGTTAAGGCTTCGATCAGATGTACTGTGCATACAGCTCTGCAGTACAACGGCAACGAGATACGGATGCTGAAAGTGACTAGACTCATTCAGCAGCAGTGTGGCTCCCCATTCGAACTGAGGCCTCAGCAAAATTACAGATTAGTACACGCCAAGGACTTTCAATCAAAGGAATTTCTATTCTAGAATGATACAAAGCTGGACAAGACACCTTGCCCTCCTTGAGAAGCTTGTAATCAAAAAGGAGGGGCATCAACCACCTGCCCTTACCAGTGGCAAACAGCCTTCTCAGCCAAATCCCAATTGGCGTCCCACTTCCTTCCTGAAATCTTGAATGACCAACCCTTCCTTAAACTCTCATCATCCCTCTTAAATCACAGGGCCAGACAAGCCCTTTGTGCTGCTTCAACTCAACCTGCTCATTTTATGGTGAGGACAGCCAGGTCGCACTGGTGGCTTGCCCAAGGTTTCACAACTAGACACTGGCAGAACCAGAACTCAAGGTCCTGGCTTCCAGGAAATTGACCATCCATACGCTGCCACTTAATTCTCTCCTAACATGTTTTATTATTAACAGTTTCATGCCTCCGCATCTTGTTTCCCTCCAAAAATTTTAACTGCTCCAAGAGCAAGGACCATATCTCCTGCATATTTTTCATCCTAACAGCAACCCCATATCTTTGAGATCATGGTTGATACTAATAAATACTTGTTGGTTTAAATTAACCACCACCACCCCCCCGCCAAAAAAAAGCTTTTTAGGCATTTTCAAATAGAGAGGACAAGCAGCAAAGACAATGGTATTCAGTCTGGCAATAATGATGAAATAAGCTTTACGCCAAGGAAGCACAGAGAACACAGTAGACTATTTTGCTTAGTGTTAGGTTAGAGGCTGAATTTCTTTGCTCTTTTGACTGGGGTGAGGGGGAGGGTTATGACATTATTCTCAAAACATGCTTTTAAAGTCCTTGCTTTTAAAAATGAAACAAAACACAAACTATTTTCATGACCAAATCAAATTTTCACCTCTTCCACAAGACTTCTTTTTCAGAGTCTAGATAACTTTGTTATGGTCTTCTTTCAATGTCAAAAAGTAAGGTTTTATGAAAACCAGTATTTATGGTGATACTACAAAGCCTAGACAATATCTTACAATGTATTTAATTTCTCAAACTAGATATAGGATTTGCCTTCTGGCTGAAAGGGCTAGACTTGACCCATTTGCCTTTTCTCAGGAGTTGGTTTGGGAATATAAGCCTTATTATCATATAATGAGTCATATTAATATCTTGATAATTGGCCATGATCTAATATGATCTAATATGATTATGAGAACTGGGGGGAAAACAGCCTTTCTGGTCTCATTCTGTTGTCCGTCATCATGTAGACACAAGCCTCAGAGTGTGTTATTGATGAGCATAACAGACATATTAATAGGTTTGTCTAAGAACTTTAAAATAATAATTTAAGTAATTGTCAAGAGAGTGGACAGATGTTTTATGTTTAACCAAAGAAGACATTGCTTCTTAAATGTTAGAATCTACTTTATAGATCAGGAGTGGGACCTCAGGAACTTAGTTGCTCAAAGCTTTCTCCTGCATTTGGAAGTCATTTCTCCCTTTGGTCAGTTAGATCTTACTGTAGTCATTTTCCGTAACTCATTTGGGGTGCAATATGTCAAATATGTCCATCTGGAGTTCTTCCTCCTAGAATTAAATGAAATGCCAGCAAATCTATAGACTTTTAAAATATGTTCAACATTAAATACACTGTGTTTTTCTTTTTCTGCATTTAAAAATACAAGTCTCATAACAAATATGGTTTTATCAAGCAGGGAAATATTTTCCAGTTAGATAATCTCTCAAATGGGATGAAAGGTATACAGGCTTAGTTTTCCTGGAAACTATACAAAGAGTTTGATTTCTTTAGCCATTCCCTAAACAATTTTCCTAATCAACAAAAATTAACCTATTTTTAATTATGAAAGTATCTATGCATAGCTATTTAAAGAATTATTTAGAAATAATGGCAATAAATTCTATTTTACTACTAGTAATTGATTGTTACTAGCATTGACACAATGGGCACAAGTCTCTGTCAAAAAACCTAAAAATAATAATAAAGGAGTTTGCTCTTCACTTTTACAGAAGTCCATAAGTGGAAGAGTGCTATATAAAAACATTCCACATTGATATCCTTCAGGTTACATGTACCTCCAAAAAGAGATCTTAAAACTATGTGAATAAATAGGGAGTCCCTTGGCCAAAATTTGATCATGCTTGCACCTTAATTTTAAGTGGAATAGAAAAGTATTGAAGTTGAAAGGTTTATAAGCCAATGCCTTTATAATGGAAATGAGAAAAGAAAGGAATGTCCCAGGATAAGAGCGTCAAGGCAGAAAGGGAAGTAGGTCCCATTGCTTGCAAGGCAGAAATACACACCTCTGTCTGGCAGTCCACACTCAGAATGGGACAACTGACAGTCTAGTGAGAAGATCCACTCATATTAGCTTATGAAATCTCAAACACAGCCCATTTCACATAAATGCCTATGGTTTAATATCAGTGTAGTTATTCCAGTGCCTGATCCCGAGTAAAGCAGAACTATAAA
>PVKH010040080.1:0-11106 GCA_004027955.1 Chaetophractus vellerosus | reverse complement strand
TACTAAGAGAAATGGGGGGGGGGGGCGCTGGTGATCAGTAAGGTATAAGATCAGGGAAGTGGGATGGAGGGAATTAGAGAGCTGAAGGATGGGAGGTCTTCTCTAAACACAGTCTAGATGCTGCCAATTTCATTGGAATCTTGAGAATCCCAAATGGGCCATTCTGTTGTCAAGGCCCAGCTCAGCAACACACCTTCTCCCTTCTTTCAGCACTTCCAACAAGGTAATCTCTTAGTACCTGCTGCCTTGAACTCTGTCCCTTGGGGGTAAGGTCATCTCATTCCACCCTGGGTTCAGTGTGGACCACCATCTTCCCACAGCTTCCTTGATGCCCAAAAGGAGAACACAGCGGTTCGTGGATGCTGCACCGTAAACAAGGCAGTTCTCAGCAACCCCTAGGCCATCACGGCCATGAAACATTCCTCACTGGAAGGCTACCACACTCCCTGGCTCCCCACTCCCTTCTTTGCTCTAGTCTTTCGCTTCTCTCTCCTCTCCTTCAACACGCCCACAGCCACTCTCCTTCCCCAAAAGAGACCCTAAAAATTCCTGTTACTTTGTTACGATGCAGAGGATCAGCTAATCCTATTCCAGAACGCGAGAGTTCTGACCTGGAGTCCAAGGAACCCCCCAAGGGGTCTAGGAATAGAATTCAGAGGGTTTGTGGACTTGCATAGAGAACAAAATTACATCTTTATTTTCTATAACCTCAATGTGAAATTTAGCACTTCCTTCAATTATGAATATAGGGAACAAACCACAGTAATATGAACAACACTTGTGATACTGGAACCATAGAAATCATAGATATTTTCTTATCACGTCACAGGTGGGGCAGATAACTCAAAATAATGCTTATGTTCAATATTATTTTTAAATTACTTTGAAACTTGAAATTACATGTTAAATAAGATTGAAAATCAAATCTTCTTATTTAATGTGTACATAAAGAAGCTCATACATCACTCTCACAATTTTTAAAAATTCTCAACAAGATTTCAATATAATTGATTTTCTTTGAAACACTGTGTCTTTTATTTCATGCATTTGAAAGCATGATTCTGAGAAGAGGGCCCAAAGACTACACCAGATTGCCTAAGGGATCTGAGGCAAAACAAACAAAAAAGCCAGAACCCCTGCACTAAGTTCTGCCTTTGCAGACATACATGCCATTGAGGAGTTTTCCTCTGCAAAGGTTTTCTTTCCTACTGCTGCCTCTCTAGAAACTGCTGCAGTTATAACCAAGGCTTTGGGGATGTGAGTAACTTTAGCTAGCTAAAGCTTATATCCCTGTGTGTTTATTCTGTGGGGTTATTTCTTTCCTTGCCCGTGGGTAAAATTTGGAGCAAGCCCCATGGTTTTCCTGATAACTTTAAAGCAATAAAACCACTCTGGACAATAACTTAAAATCTAGCCCCTTGAAATGGGGTAAAAGCACCTCCCTCTCCCCTGCTCGGGCCTGGGTGCCTACACTGGGAAGGTGGTGTTATGAGGTAGCAGATGCTGTGGTGTGCCGGCCCCAGGCCTGCCCCAGTTGCTGGGAGTGTCGGCCCTGAAGACTGTCAGATGAATGGCTCCCTGGAAATTACCTCAGCAGAAGAGAACCGCCTCACCCCAGGTCATGGAGGCGGGAAGCAGAGAACACCATCTTCTAAGGAGGGACAACTCCAAAAGGAACACCCAGCTCCAGGACCACGCTGAAGGAAACACTCAGACCTCTGTGCAACCGTGTCCCAGTTCGATGTCTCCCTCTGCCCAGCCCCACTCCCTGCCCCTCTCACAGGTGTTGATCTGGCAGGCACTTCCTAATAAACCTCTGCGTGCTATTCTCCACTTCAGAATCGGTTTCCTGGGGAACCTCCGTCCTCTCTTCCCTGCTAGGTCTTCCTGCTCTTCATTCCCATCTTGCAGGTCGGTGTTTCACTTTTACAGGCATGGACTGTGAGGGAGAGAGAAGGGGAAAGGGCAAGAATGTTCTACTTTGCTACCCTCATTAGAGCCAAATGGTAATGGAAGGTATTAAAAGCAGACTTTTCTCTCATGGGGATTTTCATGAGTACTTAGGAGATCTTCCAGTCCCCTCACCACGGCTGCCTGCCCCTGGGAATGTAGCTTCTTTAGTTCTCTTTAAAAATGAAGACCATTTTCTCTGACTGTCTCTTCAGTTCTTCCTCAGGCCATAGGCATCCAGTGGTAACTTCAGCTTCTTTTCTCTGAGAGCTGCTTATCCCTCCAGGCCACCATCCTAGGCCATGCTCGCCTGTGCCTAAACCACAGGAAACACATTCTTTACTTCAAAACACTACGGTGTCAGGGTTCTCCTTTCCCCCATTATAGCCACTTGTCCTTTGCTCCACTGTCACAGCATCTGGCCAAGCCATTCCTCACCGTTTAGACCCTTCAGGTGGGAAAACAGGCAGGGAATCCATGTTACTCTAGTGGTTGTGCTGAGGGTTCCCCTTGCCTCAAGGTAAAGGAAGAGTTATACCCTCCCTCTCCACAACAAACCAACCAACTTTCTATAATTCCTCTCTTTTCATCTTTAATTATTTCTCACCTTTTCACAGCTCTAGTGTGGATAAGAAATTCAGCCTTATTACTGGTTTTTGATTACCTCATTTGTAAGTCAGCCATTCACACCTCACTTTGGAATGAGGCTCCTATTATATCTTGATGCCTTAATTAAAACAGAAATTTGAACCTGTTGTAATCTTTTTTTCCTTCTTCCTTCTTTCTTCTCTCCCTCTCTGCCTTCCCTTCCTTCTTTTCTTATTATAGAAATGTTTTCCTTCCAATTACATAGAAATAATAAATCTCTACAGTATTGGCCCTACTCCCTTGATTTCTCATTATTCATTTACTTAAATTCTATGTGATAGCCAAACAGTTCTCCTTTCAAATTCAGCAAAGGACCCATATTAATTCCTACCTGCTGCTTCTTTGATATCTGTCACCCTTCAATGTCCTATGTGCTTTTCACCTTTAGGGAGTCAATTCATGTCCAAATTCTTCTGTAAACCCTATCCTGACCATACTCATCCTGAGTTACCATTCTCTCCCCAAACCAAGTATTTAGCATCTCTTGTATTTTGTTACTTACTGTTCCCAGCTAGATTGTAAAATTGTTGAGGTCACCAACAATGTTTTATGTGAATAACAGAGGCCCAGAAAAGTAGAATTTTAAAAATGAAACCAGCATATCCTCTGTCTAGATGTTAAGGTAGTAAGTCCTCTTGGAATGGATTTTATCTATTATGGGATGTGGGTGGGATAACTTGAGTATGTGCCATTGGCACTGGACTTCCGTGGCCTATTCCCACAGTGAGCAGAGCTAGTAACTACAAAGGTGGTAGGCAAATTCCCAGAGGGTAAAAGAAACTCTTTAGGAGAAAGAGATCTCACCAATGTTGCCCAAACTTTATTATGAATATATAGAATACCTGGGGATCTTGTTAAAATGCAGCGTCTGACTCAGTACATCTAAGATGGTGCCTGGGCTTTTGCATTTCTAACAATCCCAGGGGTTGCCAATGATGCCATGGATCACACATTGAGTAAAAAATAACTACACTTTTGAGGTTCAACATTGTGAGAAGCTACTTTATGGATTGGTATAGTCCCACCAAAACCAGCTGCTAGTGAACTTGGCTCCACTGTCACATGACAAGGCACATGGCAGCATCTGCTGGTCTCTCCCTTCTCTTCCGGATTTCATTGATTTCAGCTTCTTGCTATTGTGGCTTTCTCTCTTTGTCGGAATTGCATTCTTTTATAAAAGACTCCAGTAATAGGATTAAGACCCATCCTGAATTGGGTGGATCACACCTTGTAGCAGTTATTTATGAATTCCAAAAATAGATATTGGGTTATGTTTGTAAATTGGTCTGTTCCTCTGGGTAGGGTACATTAGATTGTATTGGATTCAGAGGTTTCACTCTTACTTGATTAAATTATGATTAAGGCTTTGATTGGGCAATCTTTGGTGGGCAGAGACTCACAGAGAAAAATGACAAGGCAGAAGAGTTAGTGGAGTTTTGGATGCTGGAACCGCGGTAAGTAAATACACAGAGAAGCAGATATGTAAGGAAAGAGAGAAAGCTCCAATAGACATGGTAGAGGCCCCAGGAAGAGAGACGAGCTATTCACCTGATAGTTTACAACTTGTCTTGTGGAGAGAGCAGAGTAGCTGAGCCCAGAGAAAAGCAAACCCTAGGAGAGAGACGAGACTTATCCCAGCCTACAGCTGATATTGGAAGAAGCTGGGACCACAGAGACTTAAGAGGAAGAGGAAGGCTCAACCCCTGCAGGCATCAGCAGCCATCTTGCTCCAACACATGGCAACAGACTTTGCTGAGAGAAGTAACATACTCTTTATGGCCTGGTAACTGTAAGCTTCTACCCCAAATAAATACCCTTTATAAAACCCAACAGATTTCTGGTACTTTGCATTAGCACCCCTTTGACTGACTAGCCTCATCAAAAGGTCCTACTTACAATGGATTTACACCCACAGGAATGGATTAGATTTAAGAACATATTTTTCTGGGGCACATACAGCTCCAAATCACCACGTGTATTAATCACTTATTTCTGCATAACAAAACAAACACAAACTTAATGCTTCAAAGAAACGTACATTTATTATCTCTCAGTTTTTGTGGGTAAGGAATCTGGGTCTGCCTTAACTGGGTTCTCTACTTCAGAGTGTCTCATGAGGCTACAATCAAAGTTTTGGACAGGGTCGTGGTCTCATCTGAAAGATCAACTGATCTGCATGGTTGTTGGCAAGAATCAGTTCTTTACAGCCTATCAGCTAGGGACCTCCCTCAATTCCTTGCCACGTGGCCCTCCCCAACATAGCTGCTTGCTTTATCAAAAGGTACCAGCTAAGAAGAGAGAGTCTGCTAGCAATGTGGAAGTTACAATCTTACGGAATGTAATCATGGACATGAAATCCCAACACCTCTGCCATATTCTATTGGCTAGAGGTAACTCAAAGGTCCTGCCCACACTCAAAGGGAGGGAATTACACAAGGGCATAGACACCCCTGGATAGAGATCATTGGGGACCCTCTCAGAACCGACTTGCCACAGTGAGAAAGAATGTAATGGACTTCAAAGAGAAGCTAACCATGAGTAATAAAGAATCTAGGCTGGTGTGGTAGACAGAATAATGGCCCTTTCAAAGATCTTCACATCCTAATCCCCAGAATCTGTGAACATGTTAGGTTCATAGGAAAGAGGAATTTAGGCTATCTATGTAATTAAGATTGCTAATTAGCTGACATTAAAATGCAGAGGTCGGGAGCCGGCTGTAACCCAATGGATAGGGCGCCGGTTCACCACATGGGAGGCCCCAGGTTCGGTTCCCAGGGACCTCTCCTAGCGGGCAGACCGCCTTGAGAAGGGCAAGCTGCCATGGGCAGGCAGAGTTACCATGGGCAGGGAAAAAAAAAAAAAAAGCCGCCACGGGCAGGGCAAAGCCACCACGGGCAGGGCAAGATCCGCCCATGAACAGAAGCTGAGCCGCCTGTGAACGGAAGCAGACCCACCCGCGAATGGAGCAGAGCCGTCTGTGCGGTGACCTGGCTCAGTGCGTCGCTGCAACGGAGGGAGACAGAGCAGATACAGAAGAATGCAGAGAAATGAACACAGCAAGAGCAAGCAGAAAGGGGGGGATATGTAACCAAAAAAAAAAAAAAAAATTCAGAGGTTATTCTGGATTGTTCAGGTAGTCCCAATGTTTTAGGTTGCTAAAGGCTGCCAAGGCAATAAACCAGAAATAACTTGGTTTTTATAATGGGAATTTATTAGTTTAAAAGCTTACAGTTTTGAGCCTGAGAAAAATGTCCAAATCAAGGCTTCATCAGGTGACACTTTTTCTCCCTGAAGACCGGCTGTCAGCAATCCTGGAATCCTCTCTTATGTGGCAAGGCACGTGGAGGCATCTGCTGAGCCTCTCCCTCCTCCTCTGGGCTCTGTTGCCCACAGCTTCTTGCGTCATGACTTTCTCTCTGTTTCTGTGTTCTGCTGATTTCAGCTTCTGGCTTCCAGGACTATCTCTCTCAGCTTCTAGGGATTTCTCTTTATCTCTGCAGCCTCCTCTCTATTCATCCTGTTTATGAAGAACTGCAGTAAGAGGATTAAGACCCACCCTGGGACACGCCCTATTGAAGTAATCTAGTCAAAGACCCTTAACCAAAGTGATCTAATCAAAATGTCTCACTTGCAATAAATTCAGAGATTAGCTCTAAGGACATGACCTTTCCTGGGGGTACATACAGTCTCAAACTACCACTCCGAATATAATCAGAAGGGTCCTTAAAAGTGGAGGAGAGAAGCAGAACAGTAAAGTCAGTCAGAGGAAGACGTGGTTATGGAAGAAAAGCACAGAGAAATGGAACATTGCTGGCTTTGACCATGGAGGAAGGGGGCCATGAACCAAAAAATGTGGGAGACCTCTACAATGTGGGAAGGGTAAGGAAGCAAAGTCTCTCATAGAGCCTCCAAAAACTTCTGTCCTGCAAAATGGTAAAACAATACATTTGTGTTGTTTAAGCTGCTAAATTCATGGTAATTTGTTACAGCAGCAATAGGAAATTAATACATTTGGGTAACTCGGCCTTTACTCAAGGGCTCTTTAAGTGTTGGAGGAAAAAATGGTTCCTGGAGGGTTAGTAGAGAGAGACTAAATCTGAAAATCTCTTGACATCAGCCCCACAAGTCCTACTTTGCAAATAATGTAGGCTGGGTGTGTAAGCATAAACTAATATCAATAACCTTTGAGCAACACAGATGTGATACCTGGGGCTGGCTAGCAAGAGGTCACAGGAGTGCTGGAAAAGCATCCACATTTTCCTAGGTCCAGTCATCATCAACAATACTGTAGCAGGGACCAAAAGAAAGATACAGGTAGAGTGACCCTCTTTCCCAGTTCTCTCTCTGCCAGGAAACTAGAATGAGGATGGTCCCAGTATGGTGTCAACCACGTAGTGCAAGGTATCAAACTATACATTGGAAAAGCAAGAGATGTAGCACCAAATAAGGTTACAAAGGCCAAAGCTGGTTATATCTGTCACTGCATTCCTAGTACTGAACACATGTATTCATTATGCATTCAGTAAATGTGTTGATATCACATCTTAGACTTTCTTTGGAATGTGAATCAATTCAGCAATCATGTATAATAAGCCATGTGAATGAATTTAAATGACAAATCTAAGCCAAGATCATTATGCCAAGTTCCAGGGAAGCAAAGAACAGATGAATGATGTCTTTGTCTCTAATGAACCTTAGCATAATTTCTGAGTTAGCAGCATAATGAAAAGATTAGCTCCAATATTCCTAACACCTGCATTTTGCTGATTAACACTTTCCATTCAAAATTGACATTTGAAAACATAGTGCAGTTTTCTTTTTTTAATTCCATCTTCAGTAGTTGATGACTGTCAGAAACAAGAAGCAGTCTGATCATGGTCATGAAGAAGCAAAATAATAGGTAGAAATGCCACTTGGGAGAATTTGTTCCTGGAGCTTTCTTAAGTGCTTGGCAGCTAAATTGGTGGAGAATATCAAAAAGCTGTTTTGTGTGCAAAATGTTGTGAAAGACATCAAACATTGTCTCCATAGAGTAGGAGAGTAGGGGGCAGGGCAGGAGGGGGTTGTTAAAAAACAAACAAACCAAAACCCTTTACATTCTTTGATCATCAAATGACATGAAAGTGATTTGGCGAGCTCTCAGTGATGGTTAAGGATCCTTGGTCTGGTCTATAACAGACTCCAAGCAGCCCGACATAGATGCTCCAAGGCAAGATCACTTTTAGAGTTTGGGACAGTGGTTTTCACCCACCGTGGTGCTGAGCAACACAGCAAAGTAGTTGAAATTTGCTTTTAGTGTCTTCCCACTTTGTTTAGAAATCCTTCCACTGCGTATCCACAAAAAGTGACCCCTCCCCACACACACACCTAAAACTGCCTTTTCCTGCTTCCCAGGTCAAAAGCCAATGCTACTGTTCTCGGCCAGATGAAGTTTGACTTCTTGTTTGACTCGATCCTCCCAATAAGTGTTAATTTCACTAAGTTTTAATTTTTAAAATCAGTCCCCTAATTAAAATATGATGATCTTGATTGACTACTTTATGGCATTTGCTAGATAGACAAAATGTCCATGTATGTAATATAGCCACAGAAAAGAAAAAAATTGAGCAAATTTTATATAAAGTTTATTGATTTATTACAATAGCTGACATTAAAGTACTTATACATATTTCACGTGTCTTTATATAAACACATATATATATATGCATGTATATTATAATTATATCTAAAATGCAGTGTGCGTGTGAAATTAGGGTTCATTTATAAAAATGCTAAAAGTTCAGTAGTCCAGCTCACCTGCAAAACAATAAGTAAGGACTGCCTGGGTGTTGAGAAAGGGCTTGAAAAAATGGATTGTATCAAAATTACTTAGAAAAAAGTTACAATAGTAAATTTTAAAATACTCAAACTTATGCACAGAAGCTGATTTTTTAAAAAATGATTTGATTGTTTTTCACTCAATAAAGGTGAGGTTTGTAACTAATTTGCTTTTTATACTCTGACAGTTTAATTTCTCTGTGTTTGAACCTGTTTTTTTGTTTGTTTGTTTGTTTTGTTTGTTTTTTAATTGCAGTTTACACATAGTCTGGTGTATTTCTTTTGGCTTTAGTATCACATTCCTCTCCAGCCCATATACTTTTATTCTGAATCACACCTATTACATCCCTGATCCACAATGAATGAATGAAGACAAAAGGCAGATCTTAGATCTTGAGGCTGCTAACAAAATGCTTTCAAAGCAACCAACCTTTCAATAACCTAGTGAAACAGAAAAGGAGGCCATCCAATGACATTTGGGGGGGGGGGGGGCTTTGAATTTTTCTCATCTATTTGTCTGTACTTTGGATTTCACTCAACTATTTTCACCAAATCTCAAATATTTGTACTTGTTTTTAATAGTCTTTTTTTCTGGTAATTAATATAAGCTCATAGAGAATAATATAGAAAATATTAAAGCTATCATAAGTTAACTACTGATGAATTACCATGTATGGTACATTTTAGTATCATATATATTGGTGTGTTTTTTTCCAACTAATATTATTATATCATTAGCATTTTCTCATGAAGTCATTAAGTGGTTCTTAATGCTCCTGTAGACAACCTATTTCAATCCAGGTTTGTGCAAGGGTGCTTCCTAGTTCTTGTTATTGATCCAACCTTCTAAGGTGCGGTGACCCAAAAGAACTTTCTGCAATGACAAAGTTGTTCCGTAACTATACTGTCCAATATGGTAGTCACTAGCCACATGTGACTTGAACACTCAAAATGTAGTTAGTGACAATGAGGAGCCGAGTTTTATACTTTAGGTTTAATTTCAGTGGTTAAAAGTAAAATTAAAATAGCCATATAAGATTAGGCTAACATATTGGACAGCATAATTGGAAAAGGCAGAATATATTTGATTGTGCTGGGGGCTTATGAAGTACTATCTTTAAATTTTTTTTACTTTAAGAACAAAATCTGGGGCCAGCTGTATAGCCCAGTGGATAGGGCGCCGGTACACCACATGGGAGGCCCCAGGTTCGGTTCCTGGGGACCTCTCCTAGCGGGCAGACAGCCTTGAGAAAGGCAAGCCACCGTGGGCGGGGCAAAGCCACCGTGGGCAAGGCAAAAAGCCACCATAGGCAGGGTGGAGCTGCCACGGGCACGGCAAGTCACCCGTGAATAACAGAGCCAAGAAGCCCGCAAAACACGGAGCTGAACCACCCATGAAACACGGAGGCGAGCCGTCCGCGAAACACAGAGCTGTGCTGCCCCGCAAAACACAGAGCTGAGCCGCCCGCGAAACGGAATGGAGCCACCCACGAGCAGGGCAAGCCGCCTGCATGGAGGGCTGACTTGGCGTGTCGCCGCAAAAACGGGGGGAGACAAGAAGTAGATATAGAAGAACACAGAAAAAATGAACACACAGTAAGAGCAAGCAGAAAGGGGGGGGGGGCATGTAACAAAAATAAATAAATAAATAAATATGAAAACCTATTAAAAAAAAAAGAACAAAATCTACAGTCACCTAATTACTGGCATTGCAACCCTTAATTTTTTTACAACATCCCACCATTATTTAGTGTTAGGATAGGCTTTGATGTACAAATGATATCAAGCAAGCTAAACAACTTGTACCTTTACAAAAATTGTGGTATTTTAATTACCCTGGATCTTAAGATTCTTAAGAAGTTAGGTTTGACAAAGACCAATTATGTTATTCAGTTTTCGTGAAGTAGCTTGGGATGTAGTGAAAATATGACATGATTCAACACCAGAGGGATATGAATGACAAATCACCCCAGAATGTAGCTAAGTGTTTTATGTTCTGGAAAAGGAAGTATAAAAAATCAGCCCACTTTGTTGTTCTTAGTCCACATCTAAAAAGAAGTTAAATGGTATTTGAGCTCATGTTTGGAAGGAAACTCACCAAGCTACACATTTTCTGGAAAAACTATCTTTGAACTATGATCTTATCTACATCATATTTGTTTGGTTTTATTCAACCCAACTCAAAATTGTAGACCCTATCATCAACCTCTTCACTATTGATTGAGCCAACACCAGCGAAGACCTCCCACTTTTGTACTACATTCTCCTACTTGGAACACTCTTCTTTCTTCCTTATCTTTAACAAGATAACTTCTACTCACCTTCCAATTCCCTGTGGAAATGTCACTTCCTCCTGCCTAATTATCTCCCCTCTCATGAGGTCTGTAGCATCCCATACTTCCCATTTGTTAACATTCATCACACCTGTTTCTTGTTTTCAACATCTGTGTTTTCCTCTACACTAGAAGCTCCACAAGGTCAAGGACCTTGGACCATGTTGTCTTTTTCATTGCTATACCTGCAGTGCCTGACAAACATATAGTGGGTGCTCAATAAATATTGAATGCATGACTGAATTTAATCATCACAACCAGCTTAATTAGCCGCCTTAAAAAAAATCCATGTGGAGGACTGCCAGACTTTTAGTAATCACCATGTGCGACACTACTCTCATATGCATACTTCTTTAAC
>PVKH010040079.1:0-11087 GCA_004027955.1 Chaetophractus vellerosus | reverse complement strand
ACTGTTAATTTCATTGGGGATGTCTTGAATGTGATAAATCACTTCTCTCTCTTGCTGCTTTCAAAATCCTCTTTTTGTCTTTGCATTTTTTTTTTTTGCAAAATATAGAATTTTTAATTTTTTGGATAATTGTCATTACTACAACAGGAACTGATGTGATTATAAAAGATACAAAAAAAATCAGAAGAACTTTAGCATTCAGTAGAAATTAAAACCTTAGTTGCCAGTTGATCAGAATGTTCAAAACCTTGCAATGTTCTGATCGAATTTGCTAGGCTTAATTTCTGCAATGCCAAATAAATTAACTTAGATTTCAAGGGAGCCAACAATGCATTGACACTGGAATTAAATTACTTTTGCTGATGACAAATATTTAAGATAACCAGGGTTATCTAAAGCTCGTAAAGGGAAAGACAGGGAGATGTATAAATTGTAGATTTTTAAATTAACAAGAAGCGGCTGAGATTGTGTTAGTAAAATACAGTGTAATTATTTATCCATGTAAATCTAAAAGGTTGGCTAAATTTGCCAGAGCATAAGATATTAACAAAAGAGGTCAAGGGCATGGGGATATATCAACATCAATCCATCCCAACTTCTGAAAACAAGTGACAGCAGTAACACCACCACAAAGAACAGTTTTAGTATTAATAGGAGACTTGTGGTCCAATTCAGTTCTCACTTTTGACTCATATATTATCTCTTACAAAGAATTCGGTGAAAAACAAGGAAATTCTACTCCTTTAATTAATAACTGTCCATAAACAGAAGGGAAGAAGCAAAAGAAAGCTCATATAGAGCAGTGAGCTGTGTTGATTGAAGATCTATGAACTTGAATACATTTTTAATAAGCTAAATTCCCAATTCATAATTATAAACCATCGTTTAATACACTACAAAACTTTACAAACAACCTAACAACTCTTATTGGCAGCAGAACTCTAAAACTAATGGAATCAATTTCCTTTCCCCTTTATTTAATTACTTCTGCCACAGAAAATCCTAAAATTGAGGAATCATTGGCACATTTCTACACTTTCATACATGTATCATCAAAACTTGAAGGCAGGAAGTAATTTCAAATGAGGTCAAGTGATCTTGTATTCTCTCAAAACAAATTTTCAGTTCTCTGTGCTCCAAGTCACATTAAAAAAAAAAAAAAGACAGCTGGACTCATGCAGTTACTTTCAGTCCAATTGTGTCATTGATCTCCAATGTCTCCATGCTAGGAAAAAAATGCAATATTTAAGTGTTCTACTATAAACTACCTCCAGTTCTAAAAGATTAGTCATTTTATTTTTTATTTTTTGAAGAAGGCTGAAGCAGTATCTTTTACTTAACAGAGACCAGCTACAGACTTCCTTCCTGGACCAGCTTTCCAAGATGATACTAAGTGAGTTTTTGCCTTGCTATTTTTGCCCCAGGTTTACAAGGCTTCTCTTCTTTGTGCTGCCTGAAACAAGAGCTTTGGCTGAAGCACTTGTTATATTCACTGCACTGGTAGGGCTTCTCCCCTGTGTGAGTTCTCTGGTGTTGAAAGAGGTAGGAACTCTGGTGGCTGAAACATTGGCCACACTCATAGCACTTACAGGGTTTTTCTCCAGTATGAATTCTCTGATACTGAATGAGATTTGAGCTCTGTTTAAACCTTTCTCCATACTCATTTATAGGGCTTTTCCCCAGTATGGATCCGTTGATGCTGAATGAGATTAGAACTCTGAAACTTCCCACAATCAGCACATATGTGGGATTTCTTTCCAGCATGGACTTTCTGGTGTTGAAAGAGTTGAACTCAAACTCTTTTCACACTGAGTACATTTATAAGGTTTCTCATCCAAGCTGTTTTTCAGCCTATTCCAGCTTGAATCAAATCGAGCAACCACTCCCCATTTCTGCCAATGCTATGCTATATTGTGCTGGTTCTTGTGGATTTCCCCTTTGCTCGAGTTCCGAGGAAACTCCCCTTTAGGTTTTCCTAACCTCATGGTGAATAGCCAAATTATTCTTAAGAGAGTTAACTGTCTTCTTTTGAACTAATACTTCACTTCCTTGGGTTGCAGCTCAGAATCTTCAAGCCTGCACAGCAGCTGCCCTTTGTCTTTGGATTTCAACAATTTTGCTATAATGTGTCTTGGTGTATATCTCTTGGAGTCTATCCTGCTTGGAGTTTGTTGAGCCTCCTGGATGTGTATATTCATGTCTTTCATCAGATTTGGAAAGTTTTCTGCCATTATTTCTTCAAATACGTTTTCTGCCCTATTCTCGCTTGTCCTTCTGGGACCCCAATGATGTGTTTGATGGTATGCCCGATGGTGTCCCACAGATCCCTCAGGCTCTGTTCAATTTTCTCCATTATTTTTTTCTTTCTGCTCCTCACACTGGATAGTTCCATTGTCTTGTCTTCAAGTTCACTGACCCTTACTTCTGGCTGTTCAAATCTACCAGTGAATCTGTCTGAGTTTTTCATCTCGATTACTGAACTTTGCAGTTCTAAAATTTGTTAGTTTCCTTTTTATAATTTCCATCTATTTTGTTCAGACAGCTTTTTCCTAATTTCTATAGTTCTTTGTATATGGATTCTTTTAATTCACTAAACATATTTAACACAGTTGAATTAAAGTCTTTGAGTAATAGTTTCTCAGAGATGGTTTCTGGCAAATTCTTTTTTTCCCTGTGAATGGGCCATACTTTCCTGTTTCTTTGGTGTGTGTGTGTTTTGAGAACTGGACATTCTGAGTATTATGTTGTTATAACTCCGGAAATCTAGTTCTCCCACTCCTCTAGGATTGCTAGGTTTTTGTTGTTGTCATTGAGGGTTAGAGCCATCAGTTTGTGAGGGCAAGGTTCACTGTTATTTACCACAATTTATCAGCCTCTTCCTCCAGCTCTTCTCTGGATGCTGCACAGTATTCTACTAGACTCTGGAGTTTCAAAATAGCTGATTCAGACAGTTCCTGCTAGTTCAGTAGTTGTTTTGGTGGAGGGACTCATTACTGGAACTTCCTATTCTGGGAAGCTTTTTAAAGATATGGATTCCTAGCCCCACCACCCTCCAAGACTTAATGATTTTTGGAGTCAGGACTTGGGCATCTGAATTTTAAGAAATCTATACAGGTGAGTGTATAAGGAGTAGCTAGGGTTGAAAATAATTATAACAGTACCTAAAATTAATCAAGCCCTATATAAAAGTACTTGCTGAATTCTTTACACATCTCATCTCATTTAATGCTAAATAGAATCCTACCAGGAAAGTATCCTCATTAACTCCTTGTGCAGATAAGGAAACCAAGACTCAGGTTCAGTAACTTGCCCAAGGTCACTTAGTAGAGTAAGTAGAGGAGCCTGGATTTGAACTCACATCTCTCTGACTCTATAATTTATAACCTTTACAACTCAACTGAGAACTGTTATCATTTTGGCAACTTCAGAGGAAACACTGAGTTTAAAAGCCCTGGGATGGGAGCATACGTAACATGTTTGAAAAAAAACAGGAAGCCAGTGTGGCCACAGCAGAGTGATCAAAGGGAAGAGAAGTAAGATATGAGGTTGGTGAGCTAATATGTCAATTTAGGCCAAAGTATATAGGTTCTTGTAGGGGATTGTGAGGATGGGATGACACAAGATGGGAAGCCACTGGAAAATTCTGAGCAGGGGAGGACAGAATCTGACTTATGCTTTAAAAAAATCTCTTTGGCTGCTGAGTTTTAAAAACAGTAGATAGGCAAGGGCAGAAGTAGAGAACCTACTTAGGAGACTATTGCAATAATCCAAGTAAAAATTAGAAGAAATGGTCAGGTTCTGAATATATTTTATATGTAGAATCTGTAGTATTTGCTCATGGACTAAATATAGGGTCAGAGAAAGGAGTCAAGGATGACTCCCAGTTTAGCAACTGGATCAAAGTAACTGAGTAAATCTGTAAACCACATTGCATTAAGAATCCAGAAGATTTCAGAACTAGAAAGGGCCTTTGACATTAATTAGTTCAACATCTTTATTTTATTTATGTATGGACCAGAGAAGTGAAGTGGCTTGATCAAAATCAAATAGCTAGTTTAAAATTGTAAAGCCAGTATTAGAACCCAGGTTTCCTGAATTTCAGTCCAGTTCTTATTCCATGATATTGTATTGCTTCTCCTTCCACCTCTGGCATTAAACAACAATTACACACCCAACTTCCCACCCTATTCCTCCTGCAGCCAAGTCCTACCCTCTTCCTCTTCTTTCTAATCACCCACTCACCGCATGGTGAGGTCCGAAGGATGCTGCCATTTTTCGTTCTGCATATGATGCACTTGATCCATCAAGGCACATAGTTCCCTCAAGGGACCTGTGATACAGAAGGATCAGCAATTAGGGAGCAGCTCAGTGAACTACCATGTCAGCCTAAGCCAAAGCATGTGCTTTCAGGGAAAGGGAAAACAGGCACTGGTCCCAATACTTAGGATATCACAAGCAGGCAATGCAAAAACTACACGCCAGAGGGGTGGGCTTGCTCAAGAAAGATGATGATGAAGTAATAATGGCAGCCACCACTCATTCACTCAGCATTTATTCTGCTTCTACAATGTGTGAGGGACTTTGCTGGCCGTGGGAATATAGCAGAGACCCTCTCCTCAGTGAAGTTTAATACAGGAGACAGGAGATTCCAAAGCTATGTGATAAAGTACAATGATAGGGAATAAAGGCTGCTATGCAAGCACAGAGACTAGGGGGTAAGGGTTAGAGGAAGCCCCCTCTAGGGGAAGTAAACTGTAAGCAGGAATCTAAAGAATGTATAGAAGTTAGTGAAGTAAAGAGGGATAAGAAGAGGGGATGTCCCAGCAGAGAAATAGCTACTACAGAGACCTAGAGACACAGACAGCATAATACATTCAAGAAACAAGGGAAGTTTAGAACAGATAAGTTTGGGGGCTCTTTGCTAACAAAAGAAATCACTAAAGGCAATTTACTCAATACCTGGGAGTCTAGACATTAAGAAAATAAAAGAGAAAAGAAGAAAGATGCTATTAACATCATTTTAGAGATGGGAAACTGTGGCCCAGGGAGGTGAACTTGTCTTAGTAAATGCTTGTTAAATCAGGATTCAACTTGACCCTGTTTGACTCCATGCTCTTGCCACTATGTAATAATGCTAATTTGCACTTAAAGGACTGAGACCAACCAAAGTAGAAGTAAAATAAATACTAACTAGGTAATAAAATTCCCTAGACAATGGTTCTCAAACTTTAACATACATCATAATCAGTTGAAGCTACTGTAAAACAGATTGCTGGGCCCTGACCGGAGAGTCCCATAGTCTGGGGTAGGGCCCAAGTATTTGCATTTCTAACTTCTGTGACCCTGGGCAAGTCGTTTCACTTCTTTGAGCCTCATTTTATTCAATTATGAAACGTGGACAATAATATTTACCTTGGAGTATTAGAAATATTGTACATAAAAAGCCTAGCACATTGCCTGGCATGCAGCAGATATGCTATAAATGGTAGCTATTGTTGGTAAGGTATTATAGCCTTGGGCCTATGTTAATTTGCTTTTCAAATCCTATGACAATCAGTTACACCTTCTGTTTTGCAGGAAAATGTTTATTAAATGGATCAGTTCATACAAACTTTGAAATATTTTAGAGCACTCGGGATAAATTTTCTTTCTAACCATAATGAGATTATACTTTTCAGGAATAATTCCTATTCATTAGATAAAAATTAAAAATTTATGTGTATTAAAAAAAGCACAACCAAGGATGAAAGACAACTGACAAAATGAAAAATATATTCCAAACATATTTGGCAATGGTTTGATGTCCTTATTCTATAAAAATAAGTCCCCTCATAAAAACAAACAAAAAAAAAGCCAAGGACATGAATAGGCAATTCACAAAAGAAATATGAATAATAAACATAATGAAAAGATGTTCAATCTCACTAATATAGAAAGAAAACATATTAAGCCCACTCCTGATGAAGGAAATATAAATTAGAAATGAGTTTCCCCTTTAAGAAAGGAAATAGCTTTAGATTAGAAAATTCCTAGCTTGCTGGATTTATTAGACTAAGATCAAAGGTCTCAATTCAAATTGTCTTTTCCTATATCCTACTTTCATACCACTAGCACTCTGTTACCTCTAACCCCTTCAAAAAGGATGTTTCAGGGTGGGGGGGTGGGGAAGGGATATCAGCTTTGTAAAGATTTCAAGATACATTTTTTCTGGCTGAAGCATCACAAAAGGCAGACTGCCAAGATATGGAAATTCTGGTGTCCAATCTTAAAATGGAACCACCACAAGATTATCTGTAAACCATGTCCTTCAACTCACTCATCTCTTACCTCCTTTTGCAACACTGCCCGGCAGTGGAGGCTAAAGATATACTATAAACTTCTAACAAATAAATTCAATTTAAATCAAGCAAAGAAAAAGATTGGTCAATTAGGGCCAAGGAGGCTTCAAATATTCAACCTGTGAGGGGACATCATCTAGCAGCAGTAGTAGCACTTACTATGTATCAGGCACTGTCTTATGTACTTTACATATATTAATTCATTTGTTCCTTACAACAATCCTATGAAATAGGTACTATTATTATTCTCCATTGTACAGATGAAGAAACCCAGGCAAAGAAAAGTTAGGTAATTTGTTCAAGGTCATAGAGACAATAACAGAGCTGAAATGTCAACAATATAAAACCATTATAGGATTGAGTTTCTCTAAAACCTTTTCTGGGATGGACATTTCATAGTTCGGATTATAAAGCAAGAATTATAACATACTATGTCTCTTGTATATCTAATGGTACCTAGTACAGCCCTGAGGAAACACACAAGAGTTCAAAATAATTACTTGGCTCATGCACTAAGAAATGCTAGTTTTCGTTAGTACTAAGAACTTACTGTTAGACTAAGGTAACCATTATTATTAATAAGACTTGATGATCTAGAGATAGTAATGGGAAGTAAAATTTATCAGGCACTTATTTACATGCCAGGCACTTTGATAACCACTTTACATGTATCCTATCATTTAATCCTAACAATAATCATATGAAGCAAATATCAGAATCTCCATTTCATTCATGAGAAAACTGAGGCTTGGAAAACATTCTCATCTATCATCTACTAAACTAGAAAGCCAGGATTCAAACCTAAGTAGGTCTAATAATCAAAAAACCTTATTTTTAGCTCACAGATTCAACCTCTGCTTTCTCCAAATTTAGATGCTCAAGAACAGAAACAGATTTGAATTTTGTCTTCCTTCAGTCTCTAACAGATGGGCTCTCTTGGACCAACAATCAGTACCATGAATTTATTTTAAGTTGTGGCTAAAAGGAGGTGAAGACTGTCCTTTGTTTTGTGGCTAAGAATGAAATAAAGAGGAAAACCCCTCAACATTTCAGGAGTGAGATCAGCAACTCATCTAAGCCTTAATCTATAAATATGTTGCTGACTGGCTTGGGGAAAAAAATCTAGTTTAGTAACTGTCCTTAATAAAGTTGAAAGTATATCAATTATTATAGAAGAGTAGAGGAGAATGGATGATACTGAGAGCCTGCAATGCTAGTAGCCCTTCTGACAGGTTTTATAAATCATCATACTTTGCACCACATGACTCTAAGCAATCAATTGTGGCACATGACCCAAGGACAGAGAATCTTTGGACTGGCTAATGACCTAGAAGGTGGCCTGGCACCAACAGATCATTCAGTCTATCAATCAGAACCTCTTCTTTGGAGTGTGAATGTGAGATTTAGTAATGAGAAAAAGAAAGAAAACAGCAAACAGCTCTAGGAGGGAACAGACACTTGAGGTAGCTAATAGAGAGCAACTGAGGCACTAGTTAACAACAAATAAGATTTAAGATATCACTGAATCAGCAGAGAAAACCTGAATAGGAAACAAAGGCACCCTTTGCTGAGGAGGCAGAAGGGCTGGGTCTACAACTGATTCTTTGTACTGTTTAGCCTCGCTGTATTTTTGAGAGTATAGTCTTCCTATTTTCCTATAAATCCTTAAACCCATTTACTTGGGTTTAAGGCAATCAAATGTCTCTATTCTGTGTAATCTAAAATACCTAATACAGGAGGAAATGGAGAGGGAAGAAAAGAAAAAATGTGCTACAGGGGGATTAGGCTACTGCTTTTATAAATAGATTAATAAAATAGGCATAAAAAGGAAAAAAGATTAAAACGCAAAATTGCAAATTTGCCACCTCTAGATCTAGTACAAATCTTGATTCTGATTTTCCCTCCAGATGAGCCAAAAAGAAAAAGAAAGAAACAGGAATCACTATATAACTCATTATATAGAAAATACTGATTGATATATGAATGTCCTCAACAGTCACGGCAAATGCAGAATCAAAATTTACATAGTCGTTGTTGCTTATGATCTTCAATAAAGGTCAAAACAGAGACTTCCACTTCTAACCATGATGGATGGGACTTAAACTCCCATTGTAAGCAACTATAAACTGGGCAAAATATATAAAACCACTGCTTTCAGACTGTGTTTTCCAGAAAACTCATAATTGTGATCCCTAAGGGAAGGGAAACAATTGAGATGAGTCTTGAAACTTCTTATGAGTCTGAGTCTATAATTACTCCAAAACAAAAAGTTTTAAAAATGAAGGCAAAATAAAACTTTTCGAAATAAAAGCAGAGAGACTTCATCCCTAGTAGACATGCTCTACAAGAAATATTAAAGGAATTTCATCAGGAAAAAGGAAAATAATACATGATGGAAACTTGGATCTACAGAAAATAATAAAGAACAATGAAAATGGTAAACATCTGAGTAAATATAAAAGACTATTTTTCTCATTTAAAAAATGTCTTCAAAAGATGGTTATTTAGGGGCCAGCTGTAGCTCAATTGGTAGGGCACCGGTTTACCACATGGGAGGCCCCGGGTTTGGTTCCCGGGGCCTCCTTGAGTGGGCAGACCGCCTTGAGAAGGCAAGCCGCCGTGGGCAGGGCAAAGCCGCCGTGGGCAGGGCAAAAGCCGCCACGGGCAGGGCAAAAGCCGCCACAGGCAGGGCAAAGCCGTCACGGGCAGGGCAAGCCGCCTGTGAGCAGGCAAGGCCGCCCGCGAGCAGGCAAGGCCGCCGTGCAGTGAGCTGACTCGGCGGGTCGCTGCAACGGTGGGGAGACAATCAGACACAGAAGAACGCAAAAATGAACACAGCAAGAACGAGCAGAAGGGGGGGATATATAATAAATTTTTTTTAAAAAAGATCATTATTTAGAGCAAAAACAATATACTGAAGGGTTTATAATATATATATATATATAAAATGCATGAAAAAAACACAAAAAAACAGAAAGGAGAATTGGTAGTATATTGTTGTCAGGGCTCTCCATTATAAGTTCAGTGGTATAATATTCTTTTAGAAGGTAGACTGTGATAAGTTAAAGATACATATTGTAAACCTAAGAACAATAGTTCTCAAAGTGCAGTCCAAGGATTCCTGGCAGGTCTCTGAGACTGGTGTGGGAGTCCAAATGGTCAAAATTATTTCTATAACACTGAGAGGTTTATTAAGATGTTATTTGTCTTTCCCACTTGCATTCTCACACATGTACAATGAATTTCCCACAGGTTACACGACATGATATGGAATGCAGAGTCAGATATAAGAATTCAGTAGTCTTTCATAAAGCTAGACATTAAAGAGATTTGCAAAATATGTAAAACAGTGCCACTCTTCTCCCTAATTTTTTGTGAAAAGTTATTTTTAATGAAAATGTCATTTATGTTAACATACAATGGGCTTATTTTTATTTAAAAATGAATCTTAAATAAAATAAATATTTTAACAATTTATTAGATCTAGTTTTTCATATGGTCAAATGCCAACAGATATCCACCCAAATAAAAGACTTTGGGGTCTTAAATAATTTTTAAGACTATAAATAATTTTTAAGAGTGTGAATGAGTTCTGAGACCAAAAACTTAGGGAAGTGCTACCCTAGAATAACCATTAAAAAACAAAACAAAACAAACTAAGAGGTATAGGTAATAAGCCAATTATGGCAATAAAATGGAATATGAAAATTATTCAACTAATCCAAAAGAAGCCAAGAAGTGATGAATGAAGAAACAAAGAACATATTTAAGCATAATCATATTGATAATTACATTAACTGTGAATGGACTAACACTCCAATTAAAAGACTAAGATTGTGAGAGTGGATAAAAAAAGCTAGACAACTATATGTTGTCTATGAGAAATCACTTTAAACATGAACACACAGATAAGTTAAAGAATAAGGAAATGTGTATACAAAAATTAGTCCAAAGAAACATTATGTATATCATATAATCATTAGTTAAAAGAAAGCTGGAATGGCTATATTAATGTCAAAGTAGACTCCAAAAAAGAAATATTGCTAAGGATAAAAATTGACATTTCATAAAGATAAAGGAGTCAACTTAAAAAGAGGATATATATATATAAAAAGAAGAGGATATAATAATCCCAAATGTGTATGAAGTGTTTAATATTCAAGAGCAGAGCTTCAAAATACATGAGGCAAAAACTGACAGAACTGAAAAGAGAAATAGATAAATCCACAATGAGAGTTGGAGATATGAATACTCTTTTTTTTGTATATAAAATTATTTTATTAGAGATGAAGATGTTTACTTACACCACTTCTTCTGCAGCTGTGGCTTTCAACTTTATCATATTTACTGCATCCAATTGAGTGATAATACATTTACATGCTCATTAGCTAAAAATAATTTCTATGGAGGAATCATGTTGAGTAAAACTGCTACTGTTCTAAGAAATGCATATTCATTTACATGCTGGTTTGCTCTCTTGTGGATTTCTATGCTTACTAAAAACTAAATGGCAAAGATTTCTGCATAATTCCTGCATCTTTCAGATCATTCTAGCATTAATCTCCTGATGTCTAACAAGACCCCTTAGTGAATACTCCTTTTTAACTAAGAAAATCTGTAGGACAAAGAAGAATTGAACACCACCATCAACCAAAAAAACCTTATTGACATTTATAAAACACTTTGCCCAACATCAGAATACACATTCTTTTTAAGTGTACATGGAGCATTCACTAAGACAGACCATAT
>PVKH010040078.1:0-11107 GCA_004027955.1 Chaetophractus vellerosus | reverse complement strand
ACGGCCGGCTTTCAGTTCGCGGGTGGCTGGCTGCGCTCCATTCGTGGGTGACCTGCCCTACCCGTGGCGGCTTTTGCCTGTCCGTGGCAGCTTTTTTTTTGCCCTGCCCATGGCAGCTCTGGCCCACCCATGGCGGCTTGCCATTCTCAAGGCGGTCTGTCCGCTAGGAGAGGTCCCCGGGAACCGAACCCGGGGCTTCCCATGTGGTATGCCGACGCCCTATCCACTGGGCTATCCAGCCGGCCCCAAGAGTGTGTTGTTTAACTTCCATATCTTTGTAACTAAACTGGTTCTCTGACCCTTACTGATTTCCAGTTTCATTCCGTTGTGGTCAGAGAAATTACTTTGTATAATCTCAATCTTTCTGAATTCATCGAGATTTTTTTCTGTGGCCTAGCATGTGTTCTATCTTGGAGTATGTTCCATGTGCACTTGAAAAGAATGTATATCTTGTTGTATTTGGGTGTAGTCTTCTGTATATGTCTATTAGATCCAGATCCTCTAATGTATTAATCAAAGTCTTTGTTTCTTTATTGATTCTCTGTCGAGATGTTCTGTCTAATGGTGATAATAGTATATTAAAGTCCCCTACTATAACTGTAGATGCATCTATTTCTCCACTTAGTTTGTCCAGCGTTTGCCTCATGTATTTTGAGGCACCCCTGTTAGGTGCATAAATGTTTATCATTGTTCTTTCTTCTTGAAAGATTACCCCTTTCACTCATATATAGTTTTTATCTTTGTCTCTTAAAATAGTTTTGCATTTAAAGTCTATTTTGTCTGATATTAGTATAGCTACTCCCACCCTATTTTGAGTATTGTTTGCTTGTAAGATTGTTTTCCAGCCATTCACTTTCAGCCTCCTTGAATCCCTGGGTCTAAGGTGGTTTTCTTGTAGACAACATGGAGATGGGTCATATTTCCTTATCCATTCTGCCAATCTGTGTCTCTTGACTGGTGAGCTTAATCCATTAACATTCAGTGTTATTACTCTCAAGAAATTACTTACATTAGCTATTTTTTCTTTGGGTTTACGTATGTCATGTTGTTTTTATTTCTCTTTTGTCTTTTCAGTTGTTCTTACACTCTCCTCCATCTCTGTCTCTCCTGTTTTTTTCTTTCAACCCGTAGAACTCCCTTTACTGTTTCTTGAAGGGCAGGTTTCTTATTGGCATACTCTCTTAATTTCTGTTTATCTTCGAATATTTTGAACTCTCCATCATTTTTTGAATGCCAGCTTTGCTGGATAGAGACTTCTTGGCTGGAAGTTTTTTTTCTTTTAGTCCCTTAACTATGTCATACCACTGCCTTCTTGCCTTCATGGTTTCAGATGAGAAATCAGCACTTAATCTTATTGAGCTTCCCTTGTATGTGATGGTTCTCTTTTCTCTTGCTGCTTTCAGTAGTTTCTCTTTGTCTTGAGCACGGGACAGTTTGACGAGTATATGTCTTAGAGTAGGCCTGTTGGGATTTATACTGTTGGGGTGTGCTGCACTTCCTGGGCATGTACATCCATCTCCCTCAATAGGGTTGGGTTGTTTTCAGCCATTATTTCCTCCAACGCTCCTTCTGTCACCTTCCCCTTCTCTTCTTCCTCTGGATGCCTATAATGCATATGTTTGTGTGTTTTGCATTGTCATTCAAATCCCTAAGTCCCTGCTGGATTTTTTCTATCTTTTTATCTATGTGTTCTATCTGTTTGATTCCAGATTACTGTCCTCCACATCACTAATTCTTTCCTCCGCCTGTTCAAATCTACTGTTATGTGCTTCCAGGGTCTTTTTGATTTCTTGAGTTGTGCCATTCATCACCATCATATCCTTTATCTTTTTATGTATGTTTACAATTTCTTCAGTATGGTCTCCCGGTGTCTTCTTAATATCCTTAATCTCTTCCTTCACTTCATTAAGTTAGTCCATGATATTTGTTTGTACAGCTTTGATTAGTTGTTCAATGTTCTGTATCTCTTCCTGGTTTTTAGTTTGTTCATTGGACTGGGCCATGTCTTCCTGTTCTCTGTATGGTTTGAAATTTTTTGTTGCCCTCTGGCCATCTTTTTATCTTGATGGGTTTATTCAGTTGATTAGCTCCTCTCTTTCCTCTAGGGTTTTATTTAATTGCTGTTTTTGTGTTGTGTGTTAAGTTTTCTCTGTGACACTTTGCTCTTATTTTATTTCATTGCTTTTGTCTATGTTCCCTCATTCCACACACATGCAGCTTGAGCAAAATCATAGTATGCATCACAACAGCACATTAAAACAATTTGGGCTGAGGAAAAGCCTCCCACTCTTAGTGACACACATCTGGCCTCCTGAGACTATCCGTGTTAGTGCCATCTGGCAGCCAAATGAGAGAAAAAGGACAACCACCCCCTCCCGGGGAAAGGGCGGGGTCCTAGTCTAGAAGACAAAGGCTGTAGCTCGCGGGGGTCACCATATGCCTGGGACCAGTCTTTGAATCTAATTTCCTCCTAGTCATCTCCGATAAGCAGGATTGGAATCGCTGATTGGTAAAGATATTCCCAACACTCATTTTTGTAAATATAAACTATATTTTGGTTCATTGAGGTATAAAATCTTCCACCCAAACCTTCCTTTCTCCAGTCCTACCCCTGAAGGTGGAGCACATGCTCTAGTGCTGTCTCTTGGGTGCTGTGCACCCCCAGAGTTGGAAGCTCAGGCTTTGATATTCAGGGAAGGCCCATCTGAGGTTCGAGGCCAGGGTTCCTGGAATAGAGGGAGTGAGGGAGTGAGGGCTGAGGACGCAGGAGATGAGGTCAAAGCAATCAGGGTCAAGCATAGGAAGGAGAAGAGGTCATTGAGGGAGTTGATTTTCACCTGAATGAGCTGGGAAACCATTGGTAGCAAAGGAGCAGATCAGTCTTCAAGATGCAACTACTTGCGTCTTGTGAAAAAAAAATCCGCCACCACTCCCAGTGACTTGGGAGTCTGCAACTTCCTAAGACCACATTCCTAAGGAACTCTTCCATGTAGGAAAGGGGTCCTGTGAAGACCCCACAGCCTATCATTTCCAGAGTTTGCCTAAGGCAAGTTGGGAGAATTGCCACTCACCTACCAAAGCATTCAGCTGGGAGGGAAAAGGGTTTCTTCTTAGATACATCCCAGTTGTTCACGGTGAGACCTTCAGCAAACCTCTTGTGATCAACAAAATGCTGAGGGAAAGGCAGCTCCTTGGCCTAGGAATACCTGACTTGGGTGGCCAGCCCACCAAGGAGAAGCAGAAGGAAGGCTAAAATTTATTGAATGCCTTCCAGACACCTAGTGTCCTATAATATTTCCCTCACTTAACCTCCAAAGAGTTGGCATTGGTATCCCCTTTCAACATACAGGGAAACTGAGGCTTAGGGCAGCTATCACTGTTAGTTTACAAAGTTGGTGTGGACTCAAGAACTGGCTGCAAAGCCAACGTGCTTTCTCCCATGTCCAGCTGCCTCCCTGGGCATGGCTAGGGCCAGATTACTTGCTTAGGTTTTAACTCATCACAACTGATTCTAGAACTAGAATGGAGAATTGAACATTTTTGGAGTCACAGACACCTTTGAAAATTAGATAAAAGCTATGCACCCTCTCACAAGAAAGATTCACATACACACAAAATCTTGCATTTAATTTCCAGGGATGCAAACACAGCACTGCCCCTCCCTACACCCCAGGAGTACTTTAATTATTTGTGTATTAGTTAAAACACTTACAGTGAAAAGCAGCTAATGTTCATATGAAACAAGATGGAAAGTGGCAAATACTGATTGATGATTAAGTCAATCAATAAATATTTAACACTAGTGAAGTAAAAGCTATCATTTATTGTCTTCTATGGGAATTTCTATGCATCATCTCATGCAATCTTAGAACGATCTTTTAAGTTAAGTATTCCCAATGTCTTTTAAAGATAAGCAAACTGAGAACTCAAGAGGTCGTCATACCTGAAGGACACAGTCAGTGGAGTCAGGCTCTAAACCCACGTGGGTCTTGGCTCCAAAGACCCAACTTACTTCTCTCTACCAGGCTGCCTCTCCTGTGAGTCTACTATGAGCAAAAGATGCTCTACTGTTTCTGGGGAAGATGAATAAGAACAATATCGAAATCTTGCCTTCAAGAAACTGGAAAAGAACATTAAAATGTGGCATAGAACACCACTGCCCCTCGTCCTCACCCACCAAGTCCCCTGGGTGCAGCTGGCTGATTTCTATTTCTAGAGCACAAGCATAAGTAGACTACGTTGATTCCTCTGCTGCCCTTCGTGGCTTTCTCCTGCATTCTGAATGCATTCTAGACCCCGTTCTGTGACCTACAAGACCTGGCATGATCTGGTCCCGTCCCCTTTCTCTAACCGCCTCTCATTTCACTATCACTTGAACCAGTCGCTCTGGGGTCGTGGAACATTCCAGACTTTTTGCACCTTAGACTGGCCCTCCCACCACCCTTCCAGAGGCATCCCCGGGGAGTCTTGCTCCATGGTTGGAACGGCAGCCTAGCCCCGACCACGCTCTGAATCGGGCAGTCATGAGCCCACTACCCGATGCCTTCATAGACTAGGAGACGGAGAACCGTGGATGCCTCTGTCTGCGGATCCCCAGCTCAGCCTGTCTCGACACAGTATTTGGTGAATGAATGAATGGCAAATGCCTCAGATGAGAGAAAAGTGAGATGGTCTGGGAGTTTACAGAAGGAAACTAAGGAAGCATTTCTGGAGATGACATTTGAAATTTACCTTAAAAAAAGAGAAAGCAGCTTTGGACACTGAAGATGGAGGTGGATACAGGCTCAGAGGACCACTAAACTCAGAAGGAAGACAGAGAAAATCCAGGGGACAGAGTCGAGGGCCTTAAATGAAAAAAAGGGGTTTGTTTCTTCTGTTACTTAGGGTTTGGAAACGTCCAAAGGCAAAAAGGAAATAATGTGGGGAGACTGGGTTGCAGCTGAGTGGGGAGGTTGGCTGTGAACATGCAGAAACCAAAGTAAAGACGAGGCATCTTGATTTCTAACTAACAGCACAGCCTTTGTCCAAACCACTTAACCTGCGTGGGTCTCAGTCACGACACGGAGCTGCGCCAATTCGCTTAAGGAGACTCGTAAGGGTGAACAGTCATTCCTATGAAATTCTTTGAGGCTTAGAACTGAAAAGTGGTGCCAAAGTAGATGTTTTGTCTTTCTACAAAATATTATTTTCTACTTTGGGAATTCCATTTATTTACATTTTGGATAACAAAGAAAATCACATTTATTTATTAGAGTTTTTAAGTAATTTTACCTTTTTTCATGCTTTATAAATGACAAATCCAGTAACATTTCTCACCTTGTTGAAAGTCTCCAGTAAATTCCCCAGCAGCAACTGAGTATCCTGTAACCACAGGTTTGAAGGCTTAACAAACAAGTTATAGCTTAGAAACATGAAAGACCTACCATGGCCTTGCTCATAAATATCTACAAACATAAAAAAGTTTAGGGCTCTATAAAGGGGAAAATGAATATGAATGCTTTTAGACTGATGTCTAGAAGCAATAATAAATCTTACAATGCTGACTTCAGTAGAAACATGGCAACAAGAGCAGATTCCGAGGTCAATTTTAAGACATGAATGTTTCGGGTCTACCTAACAGTCTAGGTGGCGGCTTTTTTGCGTTTTAAGAATTGCTGGCACTGCGTCACAGTCAGACACGATATTCTGAAAGATACTCCAGGCTCAGATTCTGACAGTTCTTATCGCCAGGCCTACTTCCTGCTTCCTTTAAAGGCAGCTTTCCACAAATTTCACTTAGCTGTAAGCCAAGTGCCAGCGGCATAACTACACTTTTTTATGTTCCTCACGGTATTGAGATGCTGCTAGGCTGCCAAATGTGGGAAGCAACAGTGGTGAAATGGCATCGTGTGGTTTGCACATAATAAATTTTGAGAACAGTCTGTGGCTGTTGCTCTGGAAACTGGAAGAAGCTGCTGTCACGTTGTCCCCATAGGATGGGAGCAGCTCCGCGAATTCACGGTATCTACTACTGGTGAGATATTTCTTGTGCAAGTAGCTGTTATGAAGTCTACAAAATAACTGTTCAGATCATGAAGTTTATACATCGTGGCTAAGCCAATATCATTAAAATGGAAAGGCAAAGTTAAGAAGTCTAGTCCACACTAAGCTAATAAGAAAAAGCACTTGCATAAAAAGCCAAATACTATCAGGTATGTTACTAACAAAATTTGTATCTACATTTAGTATGCTTATCTTTTGAGAAACCACAAATGTCTTGAGCAATGGACCTCACCAAGGTAGCTATCGTCGCAGGAAGCTGGAGCGACGTCGGTCTGTTTTTCTCGAGCCAATTTCCTTAGAATATCCTTGAATGAGTAATTTGCAATGATGTCTGCAACACTGGCAGTGATCACCTGACCTGTGGTTAAACAAAGTTTTACACTGGCTGCATGAACGTGACAGGCAGAGTGTCTGAGCTATTCGCACTCCTAAATTGCTTGCGTTTTAGACGAGGTTCCCCACCACCCCGAGGAGAGAAGGTAGAGCTCACTGGAGCTGGGCGGCTGCTCCAGGCCAATGGAGGACCACAGGTGAACTAAATCATTTTACTGTCTTCCTGCTGTCGTCACCGTACCCCACCACCTCCAGACGATAGAAACTGTTAAGGGTGAAGACACCTCCGAGCAAAATGTATGTAATTAAATTTTTATTCTAGAATGTTTTTGCTGGAAGAAAGCTTAGAGATCATCTAGCCAAATTACAGCATTTTACTGAGGGGGAAACTGTCCCAAAGAGCTTGAGTGCATTCTCTAAGACCCCACATTTGCTCACGGTATATTTGGTATTAGGACCAAGGGCCCTGTGAGCATTCTAAGAAGACCTTTTGTGTTCTTACAAATGCTGCGTTCAATACAGATCATTCACTCAGCTGATAGGCTGCGAGTGCACCATCTACTTAGAGCACAAAATAAGTGAGGTCAGCTACATCCAGATTTTCCACGAATATTGATAAGAAAGGAACTTAAACTAATCTCTCCCAAATAAAGTCACTATCAGAAGTCTTGAAATTTGATTATTGGGGTGAAAAGTATCTAAAAGATGGCCAGAATTCTCCCCTCTAATTTATATGCATTCTTATATTTATTATGGGTATCTAAGGGAAAAGTGTGATCTCATGCTTTTTGGAAGAAAAATTAGAGAAATGCTTGCAAAAGACTAACATGTAATATTAATTTTAAAGCCAAATGACTCTTTGGGAATTCCCACATAATTCCCAGTCTTTCTTTTAAAGTCCAAAAAGAATAAAGCCGGCAAACCAGGTCATAAGTATTTCCAAGTGACTGTGCCTGAAGTGGCTGCTCAGATATCAAGACAATGCTACTTAAACGTGAACTTCAGAACAACCCCGACTGAGTTATTCAGTCCTGGCTTAACGCTATAGGGCACCCCTCTCACTGCCTTTGCTTGTTTCCTTTAGCTGCTGCTTTACACATCATCTTAAACCTGAATAAATTTTTGAATTATCTATCTTAGCAAATGTTTCAATATGCCCTCACTATGGCTAATATGCAGCAAATCATCTTTAGCTGATATTTTTTCAACTTAAGTAAAGAATAATGTGCAATTAATCAAATGAACTAGAAAATCTTTTGTAACATAAAAATCATTTTTATTTTATATCTATATACTGCTAAAATATATTGTTTTCAATTTGTATATAATTTTAAAGATTGAAATGTCAATTATTTGAAGTTGATAATTACCTATGTATTAGTTACTTTAACAGAAATTGCATATAAAATGCATCATAAATCTCTCTCTCCTGGATTTTTTCTGCTGGCTTTTAAATAAGATCAGGTCTTTTCCATTTAAAAACCCTCTCTCAGATTCTTTTCTATCTCTGTCCTCCACCTGGCAGCTAAAATTCTGTCTGTGTCCTCTCTGCAGGTATCCTGTTCACTTCAGGGCCTCAGGGATCACCAACGTGCAGCTGCTGCGGACACAAATTTCAGCCCAGGGCTCTCCTCTGATCTCCATGCATCTCAACGCTTGCACGAAAACTCTCGGACATTTTGAACATGCCCAAACTCAACATCTCCTAAAGCAAACTCATTGGCTTCCCTCTTGGCCCACTCCAAACCTGGTTCTCTGCCAGAGCTCTCCATCCCAGTGAGAGACACCCACCCCCTCCCCCCACACATCCCATCCATCCTCTAGGCAGTTTACTTTGCCTTTAAGGTATCTCTGAAATTTCTCCCCTTTAGAAGGAAGCACGTTCACTGGAGCCTCATGACTAGTTGACCCTATAAACTGTTCTTTCGTTTGTAACCTTAGAATAACTTTATAATTAGTTCACGGTTTCACTGGGGCCAACTTCCAATCCATTTCCTCATTGCACCAGAGGCATCTTTTCAAAACTCGAATTTGATCATAGCAGCCCATGCTCAAAATTCTCCAACACTTTCCCACTGTTCTTAGGGACAAACAACAAATTCCTACTCTGGCCAGAGCCAATCTTTCGAAGTCTTTAAACCTACCAGTGGTTTCCTGTTGGTCATGGGAGGAAACTGCTAACTGCGGCCCACTACCCCTGCCCAGTGGGCTGAAGCAGCCCCTCACTCACTCTGAACCCCAGTGACAGGGCCCTTTCCTCACTCTCACCAGCCCTCCCACAACACTTTATGCCACAGGACATTTGCACAGGATGCGCCTGCTCAAGGCTCAGCACTCAGCATGCTCCCTAAAGAGCAGGCCTTCAGGCCGCTGCTGGCCTCAGTAGCTCCTGGACAAGTACTGGGGAAAGTCACCCTCTCCAGGCAGATTCTGCCCCACAGTTATGTTCCAGCCCCTCCATCCCCCGTGGGTGGCCTTCCGCAGAAGCTGCTCCTCAGCCTGTGAGCAGCACTGGAGCAGGGCCTCCCCCTGGCACTAAGCTCCCAAGGGCAGGGCCGTGTCTGCTTTGTCTGCTTTACTCACGGGTGCACCCCCAGCACCAGCGCCTGGGACAAAACACGCAGGGCCTCACTCAGCGTTTGCCGGAGAAATGAACTGCTAAGTTGCAACCGTATGTCAAAATACCATTTACATAATAAAGCACAAATTGAAATGGTTTTGAAATTAACCGTAATAAAAAGTCAGCATTTGGTGATTCTTTCCTCTCCTAGTTGGTAACACAAACGGGCATTTTTTCTCTGCTAACAGAACCAACCTTGCCAGTAAAAACTACCGGGTCCTCCCACGATCAGGTCTCCACTCTGGAAGACAAAGAGCAGCAATGAGGAAGAGAAAGCCACTGTTTTTAAGGGTGAAAATATTGTTAATGAGCACGGCTCTAACAATTTGTTGTACACACAAAAGCAAGCGTTAGAAGAGATTTCTGTAGCTGAGTTATGCAGGTTAATCGTTTTGCTTTCAGTTATTTAGTGTGTTATCATGTTAAATAATTTTAATTTGACTCAATTAGGTAAGTTGAATCCTCCCGCTTCAGAGTATATAAATTCAGACTTTTGACATTGCCTCAAGTAAACAAAACATCTACACGTTTAATGCTGTGCAATTTAGCAGACAGGGTCTTTTGAGCCTTTGCAATAAAAAGAAAGTTCAGTTCCGATTTATCTCAAGGCCACAGTAATGTCTATTTTTTTTTAAACATCTGCAAATCCGTCCCCTTCTCAGGAGAGAGTAAAACCTCTAGACTTGTAGACGTAAACATTTTCTCTTCCACTTAGCCTCACTTACCATACTCTGATCCTTAACTTTCAATGGAAAACAAAACAAGACAATGATAGAGAATAAAACAGCTCATATGTTGGTGAAATTATTCTATACTGTTTGCAAAACCATGGAATCCTTCTCCTCTATATTCTTGTTAGGCATCTTTGTTTTTAATTTTGTGAAAAGATATATGATTTTTCATACTTTTAATTCCAACCTGTCATTAGAGCTAAACTTTTATTTAAAATTTAGAGATTCTAGTGACCTTCTTAGAAACACATTTCTTCACTGAGTTTTGGAGACTGTCATTTAAACACGATTTCCACGAGTTGTAGGGAAGAAACATTGATGCTTCTCATCATGTGTATTTCTGTATTATTTATTAGGTTACCATGTGCAGATATTAGTATATATTATTTCAATAAAAATAAAGAAAAAAAAACAGGAAAAACTCACCCAAATAGGCTAGATATGTATTGAAGGGATCTTTGTTATTGTTTGGGGGGCGTGGGAGTGAGAGGCAGAGGGTAAAAAAAAATTGAACAGACAAAATAAATATAACATAGAGGCAGCAAGACAAAACTTCACCTTATGGAAGTCCAGACTAAAGCCCGCTTGGCAGTAGCCCTGGCCCTCGGGGTCAGCATTGCCTAGGACGAGAAAACACACATCACAGTGTCGCTGTCCCACAGGCTTCCTCTCTAGATTGCTAAACTTAAATGTGCATGCAGCTTTCGCTGACCTTTAGAAGTCACGTCCAATAATTTCATCAGACCTTTTGCAAGCTATTTGCTTGCCCCGGACATCACTGTGATTCTATAGTAAAACCCATGCCGTGTTGGTTTTACAACTCGCTCCCATCTTTCACCTGCGTTCCCAGCTCAAGTGTCTGCTTGGCCTGCGTTCCTTCCAGCAGGAAAAGCCCCAGAAGGGAGAGCTCGCGGGACCTCCTGGGTGGGCAGTGCCTTCCGCTGGGGGCACCCCCTGGATTCCCGTTTCTACGACATCTAATGGCAAGTTAATTGTAGGTTACTCTGTTTTTGTAAGTGAGGAAGAATGCAAACTGCATTTCTGGTCACATTACTCTCACAGGGTACCGCACTGCCGGGGTCCCCAGCAGAGAGCACTCTTCAGTGACTTCTACCTAATACAGCCCAGTAACCACAGGTCCGACAGGAGCTTACCGTACTGCATAGATTTTTAACTGCAGGCAGACCCACGATGGAGTCCAAGGATGTTGTCATAAAGAGTCTCTCGGGAATTGGGACCGGGAAGTAATACTTGTAACTTGTACTTTTTAAGAGTTTCTACAGTTTCTGAAGTGCTGTTAAATTACAACCGAAAGGTAGTTATGTCGAGGGACTCTAACACATTATATAGCCAGCTATGAACGTGCAAATAATATTCCATT
>PVKH010040077.1:0-11111 GCA_004027955.1 Chaetophractus vellerosus | reverse complement strand
ATGCTTGCACTGATCCTGTTTGCTACCCACCATAATTTTTCAGCTCTTGATTATAATAAATCAACAAATATTCACTGAACTCCCTCCATGTACCAGTCACCCTGCTAAACGTTGTGGAGAATATGAAAATAAGTAAGACAAAGATCCTTCTCTCAAATAGCTTTCTGTTCAATAGAAGATATAAGACATAAAGCCGTAATATAAGGGAGAAAAAAATGTAATAAAAGAGGCCATTAAAGTACATTGGGAGAGAAGATAAAGAGGTTTTCCTATGGGAAGCAGCATTGTGCTGGTCTTAAACAGAATTTGAACTTGAAGAAAAGTTGCCTAAAGCCATCCAAGAGATAAGCAAATGACTCCACAAGCAAATGGATGTTGTATGAATAGGGTAATAAAACATCATAATAACTGCTAACAATTGGGCACTTACTATGTGTCAGCTCTATGATAATGATTTACATGCACTATTTCATTTGATTATCAAAACAAACTGTGGAAATAAATTGCTGTAGGCTCAATATCTTTGATTCAGTCTTGATTAAAATTGAGATGAGTCCAAAGGGCAAGATTTCCAACAGCAGGAAATCTAAAAGTGTTAGAACATTTGAGCTGTTTCCATAAGGGCTTTGAGAATACAAAACACTAATTAACCTTAACTTTGAAAAATATATATACCTTTAAGAAAGAAGACTGGAGAATAGTAACCTGTCAAGTAGTTTAAAGATTTTAAGTGTAAAAATACACGAACTGAAGAGATGAAGATCCTTTCTTATCAAGTTTATACTTGTCCTGAATCTTGTCATTATAAAATAGGGTGGCTTGTTTATGAGAAGCTTCTTGTGGGATTCAGGTTCCCTAACTAAAATAATACTTATCTTTGAGTCTATGATATTTGTTTCAAGTAAGAAAGTTCTAGTCATTATTTGCTTGTTAGAGAAGACTGAATTTACTTGTCAATTTTATAATAAAAACAGATCTTGTTATAATTAATTTCAACCCATGTAAAAGCCCACCAGAATCTCTTGGGGTTGGGTAACATACCTGTTTTCTTCTTTCAAAATTATAATTATGCAAGTGTACTTAGGCCTTTCATTGACAAAAATATCATTTTGGTACTATATTATCCCCGTTTCAGGGGTAAGGAAATTGAGATTTAGAGAGGTTCATTGTGGTGGCCATGACTTTGTGGCTTGCAAAACTCTAACTAATGCCAACTTTCCTCTAAAACCACCTTCACATTTGCTTGCACTAAGGCCATACCTTCATTCCATGGACTGCTGCTCCCAGCCAGTGAATGAATGTGGTGGGGATACTAAGGCAGAACTGTTCCTGGGAGACGTGGGACTCCTCTAACAGCCAATGGCCTTGCTGAACCTTCCCTAGAATCTACAGTAGTCTAGGATACGTCCACCCCATCTTCCTTCCCTCACTCCATCAGTCAGGGTCAGATTTGCATCAGGGACTGATGGCTCTTAAAGCCTTCCCTGGCTCTCACCCCATTTTTCTCTTGCAAATGTTCCCTTTAATAAAATCATTGTTTCTTAATCTTGTGTTAGCATATGCTTTTTAGGGCACCCAGTGACTTGCCCAAGATCATACAGTGATAAAGTGGCAAAACCAGGACTCACACCCAGATTTGTATGGCTTTGGAAGAAGGGAAGGAGTAGGGGGAATTAAGTTTGCACAGTGGTAACTGCTAAAAATTCTATATAGATAGGCTTTGTGAAAAATTCTGTGAAAAGTTGGTTGAATCACCAATTCCCAATGGACCTTATTTAGAGATAGGATAGTGAAACACCCCTCTGGAATAAACACTAGTTTGAAAGATCCAAGAGAGGTTGTTTGTCTTTTTCGTGGCTATATCCCACGGTATAGGAGAGCACCTGGCATGCATGACAAAAGAATGACTAAAATTAAAGTGGTTATCTCAAAGTAGATCCTGTGAAATATTAGCTTCTTTCCTTTCTGGTGTCCTGTTAAAGACTTTTATCAGTTTCAAGAGACACCCATTCCAAGAATACATGCACTTAAAACATGATGTCTAAACAAGCGATAGCATAAGCTACTGAATGAATGTCAAATCCTGAAGTTCAGAGTTTATGCCTCATAGGTGGTTCTGAGCAGGGTTGTTTACCCTTGTCCTCATGTACCAGCTAACTGCTGAGATGTGTCAAAACTAAACATAACAAAAATAATGAAAAATAATGCTTTTTGATGATTGGATATAGGGAAAGAGTTTGGGCAAACACTAGTTAACCCAACCAATATACTGACTTAAATATAACAACACTCTTATAAGCTTACTTCGTTCTTTAGTTGCTTTCATAGTATCTATATCACAAGATTGCTATGAATATTAAAGTTGCTACACGTATATAAGGAAAATGAATCTTATTTTGTTGGCTTCATTTTTGGAGAGGTTTTAGATTACAGAAGGGTCACAACTGTGGCAGAGGAGGATCACTGGTGTGGGGTGTCCATGATGGGGCGATGTGTGGGAAGGGATGTACCTGGGGCTTGCATCTAAAGCATATGAATATGTTCAAGTATTCATGGGGTATTGTCTCAGTGGGTAGAGACAATAATCAAAAGAATATTGAATTCCCATCCTGGGGAGTCCTGCTACATTCTCTAACAGAATGGGCAAGAATCCCTAGTGCCCAAGGGCAGTGCCTAGTGAAGAAAGGCAGACCATTATGGCAGGCCCCTGATATTGATGATTGTACTTATGAACCTTTTCTTGTGAAATTGAAACTTAGCCTAGTATTATATATTGCCTAATAGTTACCTCCTGAAAGCCTCCCTCTCTAAGCTGAACTCAGCATAGACACGCACTAGCTTCCTGCATCTGGAAAAAGACCTTGACCAAAAGGGGCAAATATTAAATACAAATGAGTTTTTATGGCTAAGAGACTTCAAATAAGTCAGGAGGTCATTCCAGAGGTTACGCTTATGCACAACTCAGCTGGATCTCATTGACTGCCACAGTAAACATTGCCTCAAACAAGGGGGCTTCTGAGGGCTCTAGAGACATCTAGACACTATAAGCAGGGCAGACAAGCTCAGGAATTCGACACCCTGTCAGTGGGTCTTAGTTTGGAATTTATGCTCCCCAGTGTAACAGAGTTAGACTCATTTATAGTTTTCCTACACGTGGCTCTTCTGTCTCTTTTATTTGAACCTATAATTAGCACTATACTTGTTAAATATATGTCCCAGAGACTTGACTCTTTGGTACATCCATGTGCCAGTTGAGCCCTGAATCTCAGCAGAGTTGCAACAACTACTCTCCAGTCCATTGGACTTCCCAGGGCAACTAACAAGGAGATAATAATGGACAATGCCCTTCCCAAGGAACAGAGACTGTCTGCAGCTGTAAGCAAGATAGTGCCATTCATCTGCCCCATGGGATATAAGCTCCCTCTCAATTAGAAACAGAGTGGGTGTCACCATCCCCAAATCCTCATGACTGGGGAGTGAACAATGGATTAAAGTAGACTTACTATTATTATTCTCTTATAGACATTATTATTCTAGCAATGGAAGAACTTTTATCATTTATATAAAGACAGTGGCCACCAGAAGTTCTGATGGGAAAGAGAGGGAAGAATAGGTGAAATATTGGATGTTGGAATTGTCCTGCATGACATTGCAATGACGGATACAGGCCATTGTACATTTTGTCATAACCTATAAATTGTGCAGTGCAAAGTGTAAACTATAATGTAAACTATAGTCGATGGTTAATATCAGTGCTTCAATATGTGTTCATCAATTGTAACAAATGTGTCACACTAATGAGAGATGTTAATGTGGGAAACTGTGGGAGGGGGAGGGGTGGGGCATATGGGAATCCTCTATATTTATATCCCCCCCTCATTTTTTTGCCTTCACTGTCTGCTTTTTGTGTCTGTTCATTGTGTACTCATCTTGTTTTTTAGGAGGCGCTGTGAACTAAACCTGGGACCTCCCATGTGGGAGGGAGGTACCCAATGGCTTGAGCCACTTCTGCTCCCCACTTGTTGTTCTCTCATTGTGTTTCCTCATTGTGTCGCTTCATTGCATCATCTCATTGCATCATCTTATTGCATCAGCTCACTGCACCAGCCCATATCATCAGCTTGCTGTCTTGCTTGTCTTCTTTAGGAGGCAACAGGACCTGAACCCGTGGTAGGCCCAACTGCTTGAGCCACATCTGCCTCCAGATCCCCTATATTTTTTATGTAATATTTATATAATCTAAAGCTTCTTTTAAAAAAACAAAAAATGAAATAAAATAACCAAAAAATTGAACACAATAAAAATGATTAGGCACACTCAGATTTTAATTAAGTTTATTGACAGACCAGGAGAAGACTGAAGCTAGCATTTAATTCTATTTTAAAACTTCATTAAAGTTATGCTAAAATTAAAGTTATTTTTATAATTATGCTGCTTTTGATTATTCAATTAAGAGTTTCTGCTTCATCTATTAATTCCATAAAGGAATCTTGGATATGGTTGAATGTGAAAGAATGCATTATAATGACCAGAGACACATTCCACTGTTGCTAGAGTCCTTTCCTAAAGGAATCCCTGTTGAAAATCTCAATGAAGGACTTCTGCAGACTCTGGGAGAATTTGCTGTGGTTATTGCTTCAGGACTATCAAAGACAGGTGGGTGGGAAACCCTATTTGCAGCCACCATGTATATAAAACCATGTTACATATAACTGGAGAGTGTAGTCACAGATTTCAGCTTCAAAGAGTCATGAGCATATTGGGTCATATGTTGTCAATAGCTATATTTAAAAAGCATGGACCTCCAGCATTTTTCTGCTTCTCTAGCTAAAATGATACTTTTTCCTAGGTATGATGACATGGAATTCAGGTGGATATTGTGATTATTTAAGAGTTTTGGGTTTTCTAAGAATACAGATGGCCTTTATGTACATTTTCTATTTCCCTTATTCCATACAAGATACATTAATGAGGTAAATAAAGTGTTCACATTAGTATTCCTCATGATTGGGGGGCCCATTTTCTTAGTTATTGACATATTCATTTAATTAAATAGACCAAACAATGACCTCAGCCATGGTTTACAGATAGAAATAACTCATATTTAAGAAAAACACCATGCAAAATAATTCTGCTTGTATATTGTATTTTGATTTGTCTTGTGTCGACTTAGCTAAGCTGGAACTATTTCTAGCAGAATTTCCTTCCCTGAATAGTTCTAGGTTAGTGTGGGTTGTGAGAGACATTTCTCACAAGATTTGAAAGGGGGACATAAGCAACAGCCATTTTATTTTTGCCGTCAAAAGGTCAGAGCAGTTCATGCACATTGGCTTGGATCTTCTGGTTCACCTTTGGCACGAGCAGGTATTGAACATCTCCAGCTCCCACCAGATTCCTCCTTCACCTTTTCCTTCTCCTGGGCCAGGTGGATATTCAGTTCCTTGATACAGAGTGCCAGCTTCTCCTGCAGGTACCCTGACTCTTCAAAGTTGGAGGCTTGGAGGCTGTGAGAGACCTTCTTGGGTTCTGGCTAGTCATCGTGGGGTCTAGTTTGTTTTTGTTTTCCCTCACTTCACATGCATCTTTTCTTCCTGATGGCCTGCCCTTCTGACCTCAGGCCCAGAAAGAGATACAGAGGAAACAGCAGAATGTTAACTGTTTATTAACACTCATAATTGAGTGAGATCAAATCTCTACCATAATCTCCTATTATATGGATAATATCCTAGTGGTTTTATTTCTCTGATTGAACTCTTACTGAATAAATGATACAATTGGGGTTGTTTTCTTTTGTTGTTGTTTGTTTTGCTTTCTTTTAGGCAGCAGGGACCAAACCTGGAAGCTTCTGGGAAGCACGTGCTCAACAACTTAAGCCACATCTGATCCCCCAATTGGTGTTGTTTTGGTGTTCAAGGGTGTTTAAGTCAGAATTCCTCTCCCTAAGAGAGTGTAGCTACAAGGAATCACAAACTAAGGACCTATAGTGATGCAACAGTCATGCTAATAGGTGAGCTGAGCTGACGGGAAGTGTAATAAGAATCTGGATATTAAGAAGCAAATGCCCCAACATGGACTTGACTCTCGGGGATGATCCTCCCTGGCACCAAGGGATTAATACCAAGGGCCAACTAATAATGTTTTTGGAGAAAGCCCTGGACCAAAAGGGGGAAAGACTGAATGCAAATGAGTTTTTATGGCTAAGAGATTTTAAAGTGAGTTGAGAGGTCATTCCAGAGGTTGCGTTTATGCACGACTCAGGAGAATCTCACTGTGTGCCACAGTAAACAGTGCCTCAGTTAGGGGTGCTCCTGGAGATTCTAGAGACAACTAGACACTGTAGGCAGTGCAGACAACACCAGGAAGTTGGCACTCCATTAGTGGGTTTTACCTGGAATATATGATAACCCATCTCCCCAATGTATCAGTTAGATTCATCTATAATTTTCCTACACATGGTTCTTCTGCTCCATTTATTTGAACCCATAATTAGCACTATACCCATTAAATACATGGACCAGAGACTTAATCTTCTGGCTGTTCATATGCTAGGTGAGCCCTGAATCTCAGCAGACTTGCAGCCAACACCTACTCTCCAGTTTACCAGATTCAACCAGAACAACTAACAAAAGGATGATGATGGACAACTAACATTCCAAGAAGCAGAGAGTATCAGCAACTGCAAGCAAGATAGTCCCATCCATCTGCCCTATGGTATCTAAGCCCCCTCTCAGTAGCAAGCAGAGTGGGCATCATCATCCCCCAATCCCCAAGGTTAAGGAAGGAACAAAAATAAGGGGGGGATGCAACTATGGACTAAATTAGACTTATTATTCTAGTGATGGAAAAACTTGTAATATTGATATAAAGCCAGTGGTTACCAGAGGCTCTGAGCGGAGGAAGAAGGAATAATAGGTGTAACATGGTACATTTTTGAGACGTTGGAATCATTCTACAATGACAGATACCAGTGATTATACATTTTGTCAAAACTTAGAAAATTGTGTTGTGTGAAGTGTAAAACATAATGTAAACTATAGACCATGGTTAGTTAATAGAAGTGCTTCAATATATGTTCATCAATTGTAACAAACGTACTACATTAATGAAAAATGTTAATGGGGGAAAGTGTGGGAAGGGGAAGGGGTGGGGTATATAGGAATCCCCTATATTTTCAGTGTAACATATATGTTATCTAAAGATCCTTTAAAAATAAATTCTTTTAAAAAATAATTGTAGTTTTTAGACTACACAATTTTCCAGCCCATTCATAAGAGCACTTCTTTTGTGAAATTAGAATTAATATTGCTATTACATATTTAATGCACTAAATCACTTCCTCTATCTTGTTCCTAGACACAACAAGGAAAGGATAATACATTGGATTTGCATCTTAAGTGGGAGATATATTTTAAACCAGACCATAACTTGAAAATTCCACATAGTCAAAATTATGCTTGGAAAGCCATTGAATTACCTTTAAATTCCTAGGTCACTGCTCTGCTTGCTACTGAGAGGGGGCTTAGACCCCATGGGGCAGAGTATGGAACTGTCTTGTTTGCAGTTGCAGATACTCTCTGTTTCTTGGGATAGATATATTCTTTTGAAACACAAAATAAGGGGCATGCAATAAAACCTGGGGAAAAAATGCACATTGCCCTTGCTCCATGAGCTAAGCTGATAGACAGCATTAGGTAGTGCTGGAAGCTTGGATTTTGGAATCAAGAGAAACTAAATCCAGACATTTGTTGCTGTGTAACCAAGGGCAAGTTATCTAACCTCTCTAGTCATCAGTTTCTTTAACAGTAAAATTCCACTTATCTAGTATTGTTTTGAGGGCTAAATGAAATAACACATTAAGACCAAACAAATTCACAGATGAATACAGGATTTGCTGTGCATTGACAAGTCCACTGTCACCTGTGCACATGTTTCATCTTTTTTAAAAAATTGAAAATGCCTTGAGGGTGGGTCTGTGTCTTTTTCATTGTTTCTAGTACTATGTGAAGCATTCAGTAAATAGATGTTCATCTTTATTGCCAATGCAGTATACCTAGATCTGGTGTTTATTATATCTTCTCTTATGGAAATCAAAGTGGGTAAAGCTGGCCACTATGTTTGGAAATCTTAGTATGCATGGATGAATAACTGAGAATCGCCATGCCTGGTGTAGTTTAAGTTAATGCTTTCTCATTTGCAGATCTTGGAAGGCCTGATAATGCAGTTATGGAAGCATACCAGTGGATGTCACCCTTGGAACACACAAATGTGCTGTCAGGTTCTCTTTGGTCAGGCAAGGCAGACACTGCCAGATGTTTGCTTCTCTTCCCCCAAGGGTGTGGGAAGTGGTATGTTCTCCAGATGACATCCATCATCATGGAGCCTTCCATGTTGCATCTTCATCCAAGGGTAGAAAGAGGAATTGGGGAAAGCTTTGCAAAGCATGCTTTTATCCATAGGAATGGTGTTTGTTGACTGATGGAATTTAGGGAATGTCTCTTACTGAATTAATATAATTCAAAAATGTTTTTCAGCTGTAATAGTAGTTGCCTCTGGGGAAGAAAAGTAAGGGATTTAGGCATACGAGTGGGAAAGAGATTTGCTTTTCATTTTTGTATCTGTTGTTTGTAGTTTTGTTCATACATAATAAATCATGTGTTTGTTAATAAATGACCCATTCAAAAATAAAGATTAAAGAATAAATAAAATATTGTTTGGCAAATCTTAATAGTATACTCTTTTCTTCCTTGAGTTATTTGTTGTGTTACTTACTGACTAGGGATGCTTCTATTTTGAAAAAATCTTGCTAATGTGCCCTGCTTTCCATTCAAACTAGTTTCTCACACAGACTTCAATTCATATTCATATTCATTTAATCAAATACATATTATGCACCTAACTATGTGCTATGTGTTATACAGGTGAGGGGGTACGTGGTTGTTTTGGTCAGCCACAGGTGTGCCTTTTGAAATACACCAAAGATTGGTCGGTCTTTATAAAGGGTATTTATTTGGGGTAGACGCATAGAGTTACCAGGCCACAAAGCATAAATTTCTTCCCTCACCAAAGTCCACGTGTTGGAGCAAGACAGCTGCCGACGTCTCCAGTGTTCAGGCTTCTGGGTTCCTCTGTTCCTGGGGCTGCGTTTCTCTCCGGGCTTAGCTTCTGTTTCCTCCACAAGTTCAGCTGTAGACCATGCGTCTCTCCACAAGGCCAGCTGTAGACTATCCGGCGATCGGCTCACTCCAACATCAGAACTGCTTCTCAAATCTGCTTCTCTATATCTGCTTCTCTCCAATCTCTGCTTCTCTAAATCTCTGCAACTCAGATCTGCTGCCTAGCCTTTATACTTGAGACCACACCCACCGAGGGGCGGGGCCCAACACCCTCCTGACATGGCCCAGTTAATGCCCTTATCATAACTTAATCACGCCCAGATGAACAGATTAGTTTACAAGAATAATCCAATTTATATTTTTGGAATTCATAATTAAATAAAACTCTGAAACCATTACAATGGTGAATAAAATACACTTGATATAGTGTGGTCAGCATGACCCGGTTGCCAAAGCTGCCTTGATGACTCTCAAACTTTCAACCATCCCTTTGCCTTTGGATGACTTTGCGTCACTTGCACCAGGCAGGAATTTGGCAAGAATTTGGGCTCTCTTTACTTTGACTTCTGGGTGGGGCCAGATATAGGGCAATATGGACCACCAATCCCGCACACAGGGTAAGATGTCCCACCAGAGAGAGGGAGAGCTGTGTCTTGGGCAAAAAGCTGATAGAAGTCCACTACAGTTGACAGGGAAATAGATCTCCAGTTTGAATTGGTTTCACTTCTCTCTATCTACAAGAATGAATTTCAGGTTGAAAAAGAGAACATTTTCAAGATGACACCAAAATGTAAAGATTGATTGAGAGCCACCTAGCTGCTCTAAATGAGTTCAAGTGTCTAGGGCAGGATAAATTAGATCCTGGGCTACTGAAGGAGTTGGCAAATGAAATCATCAAGCAGGCATCAGTGATGCCTAAGCCATTCTGAAGAACTAGAGAGATGCTGGAAAACTGGGCACAAACGAAGATTTTTGGTTTTCAAAAGCACAAAAAAGATTCTGAAAATGTTGGGTCTTTGAGCAGACAGGTGAAGCTTCTTAATTCTACCGCACATTAGGAATAGTTAGGTGATGTCATATTTTTTTTTTTTTTAGATTTATTTTTATTTATTATACATCCCTCCCTTTTTGGTTGTTCCTGCTGTGTTCATTTCTTTTTGCTGTGTTCATTTTTCTTTGCGTTCCTCTGTGTCTGCTTGTCTCCCCCTTCTGGGGAGACCTGCCGAGTCAGCTCACCAGCGCAGTGGCCCGCCCGCTTGTGGGGGCTCGCCCTTGCACACCAGCCTTTGCCCGCGGCCGCATGTCCCGCCCGCGTTGGCTTGCATTCTCGAGGCGGTCTGCCCGTTCGAGGAGGCCTGGGGGCCGAACCCAGGGCCTCCCATGTGGTAAACCGGCACCCTACCAACTGGGCTATACAGCTGGCCCTGGTGATGTCATATTATGACTGCTTCTTACGAGCCCCTCTCGCCGTTTCTTCTTATCTTCTTTTATCTTATTCTATTCCATATTCTATTCTAGACCATGATTCAACCTCTCAACACCCACCATCTCCAAACTTTTCTCCATATTTATTTTCCTTAGAAGGGATATTTCTGTTACCCATGTTCAGGTGAACCAGGGTAAAATGTGAAATTGATCAGTGCAACCCAAAATGAAAAGATTGGGAAGTGATTTATTAAGTGGCAACCAGCCTAAGGTGAACTCTAAACAACTTGGGTTAACCTTAGCCATGTCATTCATCCTATCTGGACCTCAGTTTCCTCATCTTTAAAATGACCTCTAAACTTCCCATCTTGAAAATTAATAAAGTGTGTGAACAAAGAAGGGTTCACACACTTTATTAATTTCTGAAACAGAGGACTTTGCTTGGGGAGGAGATTAAGACAGACTGAAACAAGCCCTACTGTTTGGCATACTGAAACCTGCAGATAAACTGTAGCACATTCTCATTTCTCTACTGCAATAGACACATCAACAATCTTCTGCTCTTGTTTTTGG
>PVKH010040076.1:0-11104 GCA_004027955.1 Chaetophractus vellerosus | reverse complement strand
TGCCTCCAGAGTCCAAGTTCTTACCACTATATAATGCTATCAAGAGGCAGAACCAGTATTCAAGCCTGTTTTATCCAATCCTACATATTTGATATCTATCACCTACCTACCTATCCATCTATATCTATCTATCTACTTATCATTTATCTTTGCATTTAAAAAATAACAGAGGAAACAAAATTTCTATTACCACTTGTAATGGTGTGAATTTAAGAGAGCTCATCATCTGTGGTTGGTAAACCCTGATCCCGTGTTATCACTCTATCCAGTTGATAAGAGCCTCTCATTGTTCCTTCCTGAAACACTCTTCTCTTCATTTCCAGGACACCACAATCATCTGATTTTCCTCCAACATGTCTGGCCACAAAAGCTTATCTTTCTTTGGTAATTCCTCCTCATGGTCCAGTCCTTTAAAAGTTGCAGTGCCCCATGGCTCAGTCCTTGGATTGCATTTCTTCTCCAGCTATACGCCCTCCCTTAGTGCTCTCATCTAGTGGCATGTGTTCAAATGCCATCTCTACATGGAAATCTCCAACCTGGTTCTTTCCCTGAGTCCCAGACTCATATGTCCAATTTCTCACTCTTAGCTACATATGACAAGTCAAAATTTCAACTTAGTCTCATAAGGTTTAAATGAGTTTCCCTTCACACAATTTAACCTTCTCTGAAACCACCATGTTGCCCATAAGAATCTCAGTTTTAGGTCTGGTTATTGTATTCTATAGCTTGAGTGATAGAATGTAATAACTGTTTTAAAATGAAGAGTAAATTAAGATTAGTTTCTAAGTTCAGAAGAGCAGCACTTCTTGCTAGGTAGATGACAGTGGCATTAACTAGGAAAACACATATGTAGAAAGAATATGTTACTAAAATGTATGGCTAGAAAAGAACATGAGTTCAATTTTCAACTCCTTGAATATGGTATTTCTAAGACAGAAGAAGTCTGTATGCCTCATAAGTAGCTATAAATGACACTGGAACTTAAAATGGAAGATAGTGCTGTAAAATAGAAAGGGATTTTTTAAAGCACATAGATCATTGTCAAAGCCTTGGATCTTGATGTGATCATCCCAGGAGAATGGAAAGACAAAAAAGAAAAAGAAAAAGAAAACGCAGTTAAGGAACTCCTAGAAAACACAAGCACATAAAAAAGACCAAGTGAATAATACTATGAGGCTCAGACTGCTAGGAGTAAAACCAGAGAAGATGTAAGAAAATTAAGGTTTGGGAGAAAAACCAAGGGGATGATAGTCTAAAGGTGAAGGAAGCAATGGATTATACCATTTGATGCAAAGAGAAAAGTACAATAAAAACTTAACAGAAGAAATTGGATTTAGTAGAAGTGTGGTACCTCTGTTGAAAGTAGTTTCCAGAGTGATGGTGCAGTGAGTTAAGAAGTAGAAGGAAAAGTAAGAAGCAGAGGGAAATAGATGGTGATAAAAGAATGTAGAAACTTTGATTATTTTATCCATTGACTATTTATTGAGCACATACTATATGTCTGGAACTATTCAAAGAACTGGGTACACAGCACTATATAAAACAGATGGATAAGCCCTGTCCTCCTAGTGTTGCATTCTACTGAATTTAATAAAATTACATGTTTTTATATACTTTTCCTGTCTTCACGCAACAGCATATTATGAGTATGCTGAATTTAATAAAAGTACATGTTTTTATTTTATACAAGAGAGGATTATATGTATAATAGTTATTAAATTGCTTGAGACTTTTTTCTTGTATTGTACTGAATTTATATGTCACAGCTTTTTTTTACCAAAATTTATGTTTTACAAATAACAACCAACTCTATTTCTACAGTTCTCAATAAACATGGACACAGGAATGTAATATGAACTATAAACTGGAGTAAGGAATAATATGTGATAGTTTGATGTGGTAGATAAAAATAAAAAGAAAGAGAAAGTAGGGGAGGGAAGGGAAAGTAGGAGGGGGGGAAGCAAGGGAGGGAAGGAGGAGAGAGAGAAGAGGAGAGACTTTCACTTTACTTTTCTGACTCTCTTCACCAACTCTCATCCCCCACCTCTTCTTGGATCATTCATGCCAAGTGGCATCTAGATTAGTCTCAACTCTTGATGTTTCGCAATACAATCTTGGTTCACCCAGGATACAGACAACATATATCTTAGCACACACTCACATTGATTCTGCCTGGACATTTTAAAAATCAATTCCATTTCTTCATACAATTTCCATATGCATTTTCAGAATTACCGATATCTCATTGTTCAGTATTAGGAGCACACAGAATCAGAATTGCCATTTCCTTCTCTAGCCTCCACCTGTTCTACCCAATACAGCTTCTAACACACACACACACATACATGCACACATATATGCACAAACACAAAACACATACACACACATACAATCGCACACAAGCATACACTTTCTCTAAGCACCAAGTGTGAAAAATATATCCTGTCTTTTCCTCTTCTCAGTGATAATTATTCCATTTCTTTATGTTATAAAGAGCACACAGGCTGAAATCCTCCCAGCAGAATGTCATCATTTGCTTTTCAAAGCAGGCACAAAATTAAAAAGCATTGTGGGTAATGGAATGCAAATGAGACGCTGACACCTTCTTAACAAAGGTAAAGTGTTAATATGCACCTGGAATTCATTTGGGGAATGAGCACTGGACTAAGTAAAGGAGAAACTCTTCCAGCACCTCATTCCCTGGGCGGGATGGGGGTGAACTCATAGCATGAATGTAGTTCTTAAGCCCGTACACTCTAATTATCTCTCTTGGGACTATACTCAGAGGTCTGATGCATACCATCTCAAAAACACCCATTTCTTTCACTTGGATAAATTGATTTAACCTAAACCTGAATCTGAAGTTGGTGACATCAAGGGACCTGGTGATGAACCAGATCTCATGCAGAGACTGCTCTAAAAACAATGAGCATAGGAGAAGAAAAGTTAGAAGTAATTGAGGCAAACGACTCAAATAGTAAGGCAGCAAAACACCCTTGCTAATGGCCTTAGTGTGTCATTTCTTTTTCCTTGGTCCTAATTTCCTACAGCTAAAAAGTGCATGTTCTGATGGTAACTCCAAGAGAGTTAATGCCAAATATTTGTCTTTTTTAAAGAAGTGCACTATATGGTCACTTAAATTATTCCTTGTCCATAGAAAGGCCATTTCAAGGAAAACACGTGTGTGTCTGTGTGTGTAATTAGCTCAGTCTGATGAATAAGTAATACACATATTGGACACCTATTTCTAAATACCATCTCCATAGGAAGGAACCAGGGCACCTTGAGAAAATGGGTGGTTCTAGGACTGAATCAGGGAGAGTACAAGATGCTACAAGACCACACTGCTGTGCAAGAAGATAAAGACATACTCAAAGAATGGACAGGAACAGTGAGAAGGATATAGGAGCCAGCTTGAAGGTCTTTTCACTGCCCACATTTAAGAGAACTTAAGTATCAAAATAAATAATTATAGTAATGGATTATAATGCATTGAAGAAAATAGTAATCCATGAATTCACAGAGATATAAACAAACAAATGAATATATAATTAAATGTGGGGGTGAGGGAAAGGAATAGCTCGTCTTTACAATAGGATGCCAACTACTAAGTGTAGAGGAAATGGGGGGATTGGAAAATCACCATTTGGCATCCACCATAATGATAATTGTTTCAGGCAGCAACTGTATTCATCTACCTAAGTCTTACTCCCAAATGGTTCAGAAAAAAAAAAAAAGAATAGTATATGTGTGTGAAAAAGGAAAAGAGAGAGAGAGAGCAAATGTGACAAAACATTAACATTTGAGAAATCTCAATAAAGCGATATGGGCATTTTGTATTTTGTATTTTTGAAACTTTTCTGTAAGGCCAAAATTATTTAAAAATTAAAATTATAAGATAAAAAATGGAGAGAGATGTCACCTGAGATTGACAACAATTTCTTCTTGTTTTCTAAGATTTGAATCTCTGATGTCCCAATTTTAGTATTTTTAAAGTTTTAGAATTCTTTTAGTGAAGACTTAAAAGCCAAGATTGTGTCCCATCTTAGTAATAGCCCACAAATGTCAAAATTGCATATACAACAAAATCAACATAGCAAATGAATCTCTAATTTGTGGGCAGTGGTCTGCCCACAACCTTCGCAATGTCCTCAAAATCCATTCTACTAATGGCAGCATGTTTCCAGAACAATATTTCTAGACTTTCCCAGAACCCTTGCCTCAAATTTCTGGCTCCTTTTTTAAGAATCCCAAAGAAAACTGGAGCAATAGATAAAGGGAAAGTTAGCATATAGTAGGACTGAGCTTCCTTGCCTGAGCAGTTCTGATGATCCTACTAGTCTTCCTTTTGAAAATAATGACCAGAACCATATAGCAAAGAGAATACCAGTAAGCAGGATGTGAGGTAAAATAATATAGCTTTCCCCTTCTGTGGATGATCTCTCCTAAAGATCACAACTGGAAACACTGGGGGGAAATGTTGCACCATGGTATTGGGGAAAGGACATGGAGTTTGAAATTAGCAGGTCCTCATTTAAATTTGGACAAATTGTTTAATCACTCTGAAGCTCAGTGTCTTTATCTATAAAAAGGGTGAAACTACTAATTTTGGAGAGTATTGCAAAAAAAAAATCTAAAATGAGAAACGTGCTGTATATTTTCCATTTTGTATGCCAGGAAACCAACCCAAGCACTGCTTCAATCAAATTCACTTACCCTGGGGTTCTGAATGGGTTCAACCGAAGTGTGACATAAAGAGGAGGTCAGAAGTTGGTGAGAGAGAGAAGTGTGGCATTTCTCCCCTATCTCCCTCCCTTTGAAGCCATTGTTTGGCAAAGGCTGCAATCCTCTACTTAGTCAAGGGAAAGCCCCTCTTCTACAGGTACAGCTCTCACAAGTGAGGGTAACTCTCCCTTGTTTTACCCCTCTGCCTCACCAAGAGGTTAGTATTAGCTTCCCAGGATTGCGATCCCCACGGTGCCTCACCATCTTCTATTGGTTCCCCCTTCAAGATTGTCCCTCCATTGAACTCTCCCTTTGCTGGGTGCCATCTGTTTGCTGCTAAGACACTGACTGATTCAAGAACAATCCTGGCACTCAAAGAAGGCCAGTCTTACAACCCATCCTTCATCTGGCTGTACTGTGATCAAGGTTAAGAAACCTCATACCAAGGGAGAGATGGGCCCTCCAATTACCAGTGTGAAGTTAGAAGGAGGTTATAGTTATGAGGCTACAACTTTTGGACAGAAAAAGTCTTATCAGGAAACACCTTACCAACCTAAAATAAATGGCAAACTTGGTGAATGGATGTGGGATCAGTCCCCTGAGAGAACTCGCAATCTGCATGCAGTCCTGTGGCATTTGTGTCTAAAAGATGAGGTGGTTCATATTTAATGTACTATTTATTAAGGATTGGAAAGCACGTTCCTTAATATTTCCAGGTGGAAGGGGGAAGGAAGGGGCCAAATTGATTTCATATAGTAAAACTCTATCATTACTGACCTTCCAGAGGGATTTCATATCTATGATCTTACTGGTTTTCAGAGTTTTTACATCAATAGACTTTATAAATTACAAAACCCACCTCAATTTTCTCCTTGTTCTTAGTACTTTCCTTCTCTTGCATCAAACATCTGGGAGCATTTTACAAGACTTGTCGGTAATCTGCCAAACTACGCACACATGTGCCTTTCAGGAGTCCAATTTTCTCCACCCAGTAATTGGTCAATGCAGAGAAACAAAGTATCATTTTATTTTACATAATGGCGCTATATAAAATGATTCACTAATTCAGTGCTGAAAAATAATAATCACAAGTTGGAAAATGTAAAAACACATGTGAGAAGATAATGCCCAGGGAAATCTAGGCTCTTAATGCTTACACAAGCTCGCTCTTGCCCCCTGCAGTCTGCTGAGGACAAAAGAATATTTTGTAATTAGCCTTGTGTTTTGCTTGCAAACTTTAGAAGAAATGTTCATTTGCCTTATAAGGAGCTGTCAGTACCTCCAGGAATACACCACACGACAGTATTATTTTGAAACAGTTTTGCTGCCACATCACTTAACAAATATGTCTGTGTTCTTCCTTTGTCTCCACTTCTCCTTAATAGAGAAAATTGCCTAGAAAAAAAATACAGTCTATTTCTTAATATGGATTACTATTTTCTGTACCTCTTACAATTTGAAAAAAAAAAGTATATATAAAAGAAAGATACAGCAATAGCTCATGCTTTCCCCTAGGTAGCAATACTTTTTTAAAAAGATGGAATGCTTAAATAAATAAATTGGGCAAACTTATCTTATTGTCTGCAGTTTCATTTCACTAATGAGATTATTGAGCAGAGGTCCTTCCTAGAATCCTATAATTCAGCACCCAAGCCGCTGGACAGTGCCCTCTCAGCAGGCACCTAGGCAAACCACCCAACTGAATGGAATGTGAGGAACAAAGAAAGATTTTCTGTGGTGACTAAGATCGCCATAAACTATAGCCTCCAAAATCACTTCTCTACACCCCACCCAAAACTACAGTCTTCTGGCTTAAACCAACCATTCTTTGTCCACTTGGTGATGCAAGATCAATTTTCAAACAAATCCCAAGTCCTTGCCAAGCAATCATTCTTCAAGCCTACCTCTACTGTGAGTTACTCATATCAATAAAGAATTAGAGAGGAATTCAAGGTTTCATCTATTTAAAAATGTGAATGGACCAAATCTCCCCATCCCCAGTGGATTAAATTAAAATGAATAGCTTACTTTATTAAGATTATGGTTGTTTTCATTTTTACTTCAAAGTTGGTGAAAACTCTATATGTTATCATCCAGACAGCAGTCCACATGCTTAAGTTTTCCTATAATGCAAAACCTGCATATACCTGAAGACAAGTAAGAGCCCATTTTATCTTTGGGCATTTCTGACCATCAAAAACACTTCCTGAGCAAACCAGGTATTATCAGAGCTTAATAGCTATTAGGAGCCTGCTTCACATCAAACCAGACTAGCTTTAATTCCTCTTCATTAGGGAACTATTTAAAAAAGACGGCTAACAGAATAAACGCTGCCATTCCTTCTACCATTCCTTACACGCACAGTGTTTTCCTTCACTCTTCTCACCTTACATATACAATTCGCTGAACCCATTTCAACGTTTGTTTTTTTCACAATTGTGGCAAAGGAATGAAATATACCCTAAGCTCCTGTTGACCAGAATAAAGCAGAGAAACCCTTCTCTATCTAATTTTTGACGTTATACTTCTATCACAGCCACTGAGTTGTCATTAGTATTTTGGCAGGTTTCACACACCAAGCTTATGAGGCCATCAACTACAGCCCACATACACTCCTCCAAGGGGCTGTGCTCTTCGCTGGGGTCTCCAAAGACCAGAATCTCTCCTTATCCAATTCCATCTTTTTAGTGGTATCTATCATTTCAATCAGTAAATATATTTTAGATATCAATTATATCATGATTATATATTATAGCTTCACTTTATACAGAAAAGAATGATCATTCTCCTGTATTTATAGTGATTTTTAAAATTTTTAATATAAAAGAATTGTTGTATAGGACAGACTCAGAGTAATGCCATGAGCATAAACCCCCTTCCCAGTTGATACAGATCTATTAATCAGAATAATTTAAATATATTCCTCCAACTAATAACAATTGCATCAATATACTATTATTCAACCCACAGGTTTCCATATTTTCCAATAAACATACAACGAGAGGGCTGGCAAAATTTAATTTGTTCATGTATTGACTGATTACCTCTGATGCCTCAGGTATTGTTTCATGTACCCATGGTTTGGGTATTCTAACTGGGGGAGAAGACATGCTAAACAATTAAAGGTAGAGACCCTGGGAATGCTACTTTAGGCAATGTGGTCATGGAAAGTCCTGCTCTGATAGTAACATTCAAGCTGAGATTATGACATATAAGCTGAGACTTGAATGTCAATGCAGTAATCCATAGGAAATGCATACCAGAGGGAACAAATGGTGAAAAAACTTTACGTTAGAACTCATCCATATCAGGCTGTTAGAGAAACAGCATATCTGGTTGAAGTCCAGGTAAACAATTTCTACATTTCCTTCATATACTGGCTAGTAACCATATAAAAATTAAAAGAAAATCAGATTCGAACATGGATAAATATTAAAATCATGCTGAGTGGAGACAGTCAAAGGAAAAAGAGTACCTTCCAGTTATATAAAACTCCATAAAATGCAGACTACTCTATAGGGACAGAAAGCAAATCAGAGGACACTGAAGTAGGGGAAGGAATGGATGACAAAGGGGCTGAAGGACGTTTGGGGGATGAGAATGACTGTCATTTTGATTGTGGTGATGCTTTCGTGGGAGACACATATATAGGTAGTGGTAGATTGAATTACGTACCCCAACTAAACACATGTTCTTAATCTGCATCCGTGTGGGCTAAACCAACTGCAAACTGAACCTTTTTAAGATATTGTTAGTTAAGGCATGGCCAATGGAATAATTCATATTACTGGAGGTCTTAAAGAGAGATGAAACTGGAAGCCAGAAATCGGAAAAGTCACAAGGAAGAGCCAGAAGCTGGAAGTCAGTGGGAAACCAGGAGAGCAGCCACAGAAGAGAGAGGTCGCCAGTGACAGGAGGCAGAGCAAGCCAAGGAACCACAAGGTTTGCCGCAAGCCTGCGCCAGAATGCTACAGACGTTCTGGAGAAGGCACAGGCTTGCTGACGCTTAGATTTTGGACTTCTAGCTTCTAAAACCATGAGCCAATAAATTCCTGTATTAAGCCAAACCACTGTGTGGTATATGAGTCATAGCGGCCTGGCAAACCAAGTGATTAAATTTAATTTTCAAAGTATGTGTAGTTTATTGTACATAAATTATACCTCAATAAAGCTAGAAGAAAATCAGGTTAGTCTGGGCATTTTCTTTCACCGGAAAAATTTGGGTATTTTCTTAGTGACTCCCAGTTCCTTTACTAAGTACCTGGCAGACTTCCCTTGATAATCCATCCTACACTCTCCTGATACCTGCATCACATTCACTTGCCACTATTTGGAAGACCATATTTCTTCCTAAATTTTGGATAGTAAAAGAGTATCTGTCCAATTTCAGTTTTATTCCACACCTCCTCAATGATCTTAGACACGAGTTGGAGAATCTTATTAGTATATTATCTCAGAATTTCATTTTAATTCATCCAGTCCTGCAGTCCTGACTTCATTTAAAGTAATACATATCCGTATAAAAGGATATCATTCATGCATGCACATACATGAACAATATGTGTATAGTAAAAGTTATGAACTTATAAAACTAGCAGGCATATCGTCATACAAGGTTCCCATACATCACCCCACCACCACCACCTTGCATTGTTGTGAAATATTTTGTTACAAACTATGAAAGAGCATTGTCAAAACATTACTAACTATAGCCCACATATTACATTTGGAAAGTACCACACATCCTTTTAATATTCCTTCTCTCACCTTTGATACCTGTTCCTTCTTGGCAAGTTATATTCTATTCCCCTTCTTTCTTTTCTTCTTCTTCCTTTCCTCCTCTGTCTTTTTCTTTTCAGTCTGAAGATCATTCTTTATGTAGTAAAGAAAGAAGCATTCTAGGGATCAGAGCTCTCTCTCCTGAAACATCCATCATCTGCAACTCCAAGTGGCATGCCTTCCCTTCTTTAGCTGCATACATGCATGAAATATAACTAGACATTCGTTTTGTCTCTCCCAGCATAGTTTTAACAAATTCCAGTTTCTTTAGGAACTTTAATATCCCTCACCCGATTTTTCACCTCTGCTACTAACAAAATTCAGTCTCTTGGCAAAGAAACAAACTCTATGTTGCTGATGTTGTTAATAAGAACTATCCTACTAAATGTAAGGGAACTCTGCCTGGGGCACCTGTTACAAACTCCAAGCTGATCTTGCTTACCTGGCTGCCTAGGTGTTTACCTGTCACACTCTCTTACAATTCTGGTTTCCATATAAAGGCTTTAATAGAGTTGCCTTAAATATAAGTAGGGAAGAATTATACAAATTAAAATTATTGTGATCATTATGTACTCACTGGGAATTCAAAAAAGTGTGTAGATATAAGCATTATTATCATTCTACTCAATGGAACTTGTAAAATTAACTTAGCCTATGCTTTATTCTGATGGAACTCAGACCCCTTCTTTAAAACCATGGATCTGTCTAATTTATTTGTAGACCATGATTTTTTCAAACTTATCATGACTAAATTAAAAATATTACAAAGTACTTGGTCATATACAATTCTATAATTTCTCTCTTGTTCTCCAAGTTCTAGATTAGATTTTACCAATTTCTTTATTGATATGAAAGCAGGGAAGGAGTGGCCATTTTTCTTGGGGGACATTTAGAGCAGATAGATGGGCAGATGACAGACTTGAGGGTCTAATCAGCTCTCAGGCAGCTTTGGCCAGCCACATTCTTTGCTGCTGAGGACAGTTACTTGAGAAGCACTGCAGTAGACACTGCAGACCAAGAGGGTTTGCAAGAGTGTGCTACAAGTTCTTGAAATTCACAGAAGCTTCTTGTGAGCTCTTCACATCTCCAACTTTGGCAATGAAGGTTAATTGGCCACAGAGTCTTTGCCTTTGTTTTCATAGCTTTTCCAATGGTTTAATAAGCTTCTCCTTCCCCTTTTACAGCATTCATACTTGGAATTCATAGAGTGGCTTATTTTATTTTCTCAATTAACCACAAGCTGCCAAATGCAATCAATGGGCAATAGCCAGGTCAAGGGCACATGATATAGTTAAAGTTGAAAGATACCAGAGTCTCCTAAAGTCCACCTGCCTAAAAGTCAAAAAAAATTAAGGAATGAAAAACAGGTGATACCTTTAATGAGGGGTGTCAGGAGCCAGATCCGAAAGTGGCATTCAGTGGAGGTGCCAAAGCCAATGTCAGGAAGCGCTATCCATAGCGCTGCAGTGAGAGTGGCAGCAAACTTCTTCACAGCACAGAACAAGCACCGAAGCTGGGAGTCAGAGTGACAGGTGCTTGCCATAGTGACACCTGCACTGCATTTTATATGACATGCCCTTCTGGCTGGCATCAAGCCAGT
>PVKH010040075.1:0-11091 GCA_004027955.1 Chaetophractus vellerosus | reverse complement strand
CTCCCATGTGGTAAACCAGCACCCTACCAACTGGGCTACAGCCAGTCCCCCAAAATATCACTTTTAATTTTCATTAAAATACTTCTCAGTTCTTACCATCTCCTTTGCATATGGACTCATCACCTCCCTTAACTACAGCATCTATAATAAAATTAGAAAATCAAATTTAAAGAATAGTGTAATAGAAGCCATAGTAACTTAGGCTTCTTATTCCTTTCCCAAAAGATTCAGACTAAGGATGCTCTTTAGTTTTTCACTACTATAAGTCAAATAGCAATTAACACACAAATCTTTGTGGGCTTCTCTGATTATACTATTAGAGTAAATTTGTATAAATGCAATTACCAGTCCAAAAAGTAAGACTATTTTTAACTTTGCCAAATTACCCTCTAAAAATTTACCCATATTGTTGATAACATTGCTAGTAGCAGTAAGACTATCCCATTAAGGAATTCAGTATGAACCTTAGTACCAAACAAGCACAGCCAAACAATTAGCAATGTCATTCATACAGTCTAAATGACAATGATATATATAAAGTTTCCAGTTATCAAATAGGCAAAACATTTTTTTTAATGGCAACATCTATCGGCAATGGAAAAAACAAACAAGGATCAGGGTACTTTTATATACAGTATAAAAGATGAGCCATTCTATCATTTTGCAATATTTTTCCACAAGAACATTTAATAAATACTAATTAAATACTATAATCAAATAAACAAATATTTTAAATTAGGAAGATATCTGATTATCAAAACATCCAAAAATTTAAGATTTATTTAGAAGTACATATAGATAAAAAATTGTCTATGGAGGTAAAACTCCCAAGGAATTTTTGTGGAAATTAAAATACCACCTTGAGAGCTATTTGCATAGTTCCTATATGAAAATTACCATAACATATTTTGGAATAACATTTGAAATATTTTAATAACACAGCTCTACTTAGGGCAAAGGAAAAGATATCACCCCAGGGATTGAGAAAATCAGCAAATTCTCATGAATAGAGTTAAAGTGAAGCTATTATTCACATCTTTTAGTCTTCATAAAAATATAGTGACTACCAGCAACAGTACACGATCCTCTCATCTGAAAAGACTTACCATCTCTGATAGGTGAGAACATGTCACCTAAACTACTTTTCCCAGTATCATCAAAGCTGGAGAAATCTTGATTTTTCCCACTGTCTGTTTCCTTAGATAAACTATCTGTGTTTATGTTTCGAGACAAACCTTAAAAGAATGAGATACCAAAAAAAAGTGTTATTGTATATAAATAAATTTTATCATCTAGAAGCAAGGCTCTAAAAATTAATACCAAAATCACCCATATTGTTAGTAATGTTACAACTATGAATATCAGGAAAAGAAAACAGAATGCAACAATACCTCAATTCATCAGCGTTTTCAAGGAATCAAAGGGTTCTTTGAAAGCAAATAGCTTGTCCATTTAGCAATGCCTTATTTTAACCATTTCTATAATAATTATATACTTTGATGCCCTCAAAGTATACTGAACACAACTTTTGTTACCCACTGTCTCACTCACCATATACAAATAATAAAAATGTCAGTACAATGCCTAACATATAGTAGGATTCAATCAACATGAGTTCCCTTCTCCAACTTGCAGTGAATGGGTTTCTTTTTACCCTTTTCTGTCTTTTCCTTCACTAACAGTGGGAACTTAGCATTGCCCACAGTGTTATCAACCTCAAATGGCTTCATTAACCTCTCTGCAGTTTAAAAAGAGGAAGGAAACCAGAATACCAAACTCACATAGAGCAGACAACATTAAGAGTCATGTAGCAGTTTCTCTGACAGTACACAATGCATGGCTTTAGGGCTCTGCAATAGGAACTCTGCAGACTCAGTGGTTTCTTCCATTTCTGGGTTAAGGATAGGAGTCTAAAGATTCAAGGCTCAGATGAAAATCTGGTATCTGGATAGGTAGCGTGTTACTGTATTACGTTTTAAAGTGTTTTACTTGGCATCTCAGTTCCAAATGGAAACTGAAAGGCCTGGGATGAAAACAAAGAATGGCCTATACATCTAAAGATGTAGAAACCTGACTAATGAAATAAACTTTTCTAATAACATCTGATAGAGAATTAGAATATAACCGAATCATGTGTACATCACCACCATTTACAACAAGAGTTAAGCTGTTATAAAGAAGAAATTCTCTCCTCTCTAGGTCCTTAACATCTTTGAATGCATAGCTCTAGCCTTTGGGACTTTAGGAAACAGGAGTTCAATATCATTTGAAAATGTGCTAAAGCCTTATTTTTCACTTTTTAAGTGGCCGTTTCTTACTAAAAATGAACACCAAGTCTGTAGAGGTTTCTTTCAATATTAGGACACCTTCAGTAGCAGCAACATAATTTTTTTTCAAACTTTGAAGTTACACAAAGTTTAGACAGTAATAGCGAGGATGATGATGATGATATAAGCAACAGTATGATTTATTGAGTACCTACTATATGCTAGGTACTTCTGATATATTTTCTCTGATTTTCAGAATTTATCAAATTTATCAAATATTATCCCAGCATATGGAGGAGGAAAATGAGATTCAGAGAAGGTAAGAAAACGCCTAAAGAAATCCAGGAAGGAAACAACAGACCTGAGACTTAAGCCTAAATTACTCTCAATGTTTCTAAGAAAACAAAAATGTATGCATGTATTTGCATGAGAATTTGTGTGTATGTATTGGAGAGAGAGAGTGATGAAGCTAATGTGGCAAAATTTATAAAGCAGTACATCTGCTAAAGGGTATACTGGAGTTCAGGAGTTTTTTGTACTATTCTTGCAACTTTTCTGTAAGTTTGGAATTATTTTAAAATAAAATAAACCAAAATTTCTGTGTTTTTGCCAGAAATTTAGCTACTCAACCAAGAGTTAACATTAATCAGTGTGACATTGAGACCTAAGTCTTTTACTTCCTAATGCTATCATCATTAAACACGAGCTTCCTTATAAAAAAAAAATTAATAACAGTAAAACTTCAGAAAGTTTACATTAAATATTTTATCTAACTTTTGACTATGAATAAAATTAATAATAAAGTTATTATAAAGTATTTTTGAAAATAATTGCAATTTTTATAATACAGTTAATTCAATATCTTGGCAAACATTACTCAAAGTTGTATTTCAAATGGAACTTTCTTTTAAATAGATAGCAAAAGTATTTGTTTCCAGAAGTTCTTAAATAAGGAACTAATTACTTTTCTATATAACATGCAATGACTCTTACATAAAATTGATATAGATATTTATAGGAAATTTATAGTGAATAGACTTCTTAATTTTAAAAATTATCTCAAACTATCAAGGGAAGTAAAGCTGTACTTCTACTTGGAAATAGTGAACTCATGTTGAGAAAACACCGACAAATATTTTTGGCTATGCCAAGCACTTGTCCAGAAAATTTAAAAAGGCATGGCTACAATAACCCTTTCTGATGAGTATGTAGGCTTTTAAAAAAATCTGTTGCAAGTTGATGGTATAACATTTTAAAATTAAAACCTAAAGGTTTTCAGAAACTTACAAGAATATTATCTTTATTGTTGGCAAATAATATTTCCTATAATAAGTATGAGAAGCTTACTATCACATTTATACCTTTACCAAGTCTAAATGAATTCTTTCAGTATTGTTTGAGCAATATGATTATCAGGATAGAAGAAATTTTTAAAAATTTTTATTTGTTTTTACTTAACAAACTACTAATATGGGCTTTTAGTATGTGCCAGGCATTATTTGTCACTTAAGTTTCATATTCTTTATTGATAAATCTGAAGACAACAGAAAGACATTCCCTTCTACAGGAGTACAAAGAATGAATTATTTCTGAATTGGCATTATTTAATTTTTAAGGTAATTTCCCAAAGTAGGAGTTCAGCTAAATAGAATAAGTGCCTTTCATTAACTTTTTAAAAAATTTATAACTAAAGTTAAAATTTTAACTTCTTGAATGACAATTACTAATAATTATACCTAAATATCTCAGGAAGTGAATTTGTATATTATAGGTTCTTGAGGAAAAGTGTTAATTATATATGCTTTGCTGGGGAAAAAAATCATATATTATATATAAGAAACATTTACCTGCTTTGTCTTGAACAGCAACTGTTCCCTTCCCCACGACTGTTGTCATGGGTTGTGGCAGAACTGTGGCAATAGAATTGGCAGTTACCTCTCTGACAATTCCAGAATTCTGAACTCCTCCACTGGTATTGCTCACATTAACAGTTCGTTTGTTCCCTGCCATGAGCTTATTTGGACACCCTTTATTTAAACTTGACTGAAATGTAACAGAATATTTAAAAGCTCAGGTTACTAATGTTCCATCCTGTAAATTAATATTTTATAAATTCCCTATTAGATTAAAATAGATTGTTTTCCCTTATAAATCTTAAGCTTGATCTTGATAGTGGACCTAAGAGTTTCCCTCTGACCCAAAAAAGCCTTTTAAAATATTTTTGAAGAGGAAGAAATAGGAGACTTAAGTAAATTAAAAAATTTTTTAATTAAAAAAAATGTTTTAAAACTAAATATGCATATGACTTTGTACTAAAATTATTTAAAATGCTATCACACAAAAATGATTATGAAACAAAGCTACAATGTGTTTAATTAACAATATATAATTTCCATTGTCAAAGGCTACATTTATTTAGTAAAATCACAAATGCCAAAAAGAAAAGATCTCACCTTAGTAAGAGCAGTGGAGTACTGAAATGCTATACATTGAACAGATGTCTTGTGAGCACTAATGGTTTTTACTGGTGATTTCAACATTCTTAAATCATACTGATATATTTTCCCACGGGAAGATCCAATAGCCAAAGTGGCTCCATCAGGCATGAAATCCACTGCAGTTAGAGGGGCATCAGCCAGTAAAGTTTTCACCAACCTACAGAAAGGAGAACAAAGGATATGTAGATATGTGAATGTATATGAGAGCATGTATAAGCTTATATGACTATAAACAACTTTTTAACAAAACCAGTTACTTAGAATTGGACAAATAACATACACATCCCAAATATTTATTTAAAGCAGACTTTTAGAATTTGACGTAGATAATTTCTAATAGAAAGGCTTGTAGAGGAATTGCTGAACACCCATCCTATTTTTCCATTCACTTCCAATAGGTCTATTTCTACACCATTTAGAAGCAGCACCTGTTTCTTTGAGAAAATATTACTTTGGCAATGAATGTGACAATTTCTGTGTTACGCTACAACTAAGTGCTCCAGCCTCAGGGTTGTGGAGACTCTCAGCATCCCCTTTCCATTTATTGCCCTGCTTAGGCCTCAAGAGGACTATGACCTTTCACAGGGGAGCAGCTGCCACTTGGTTCTTAGTTGTGCCTCTCTTAACCAAAAAGCTAAGTTGAACAGAATCCAGGTGGCTTGATTCTCTGAGGAAGCAAATACAGAAATACAGATAATGATTCGCTAAAGCCAAGCTCTTTGCTGGTGTCTGGTTTAAGAGAAGAATGGCTTATTACTGATTCATAGGGCTCTCAGTAAATTATTTCAAAATTAAAGAGCAAAAAAAAAAAAAGAAGAGCAAAATAAATAACAGTAAAAACAACAACAACAAAAAACTCCAGCATTATAAAATGGGTTGACGGTGGGAACTTTCCTAGTAGTAACTTTACCATTCTACCCAATATAAAGTTTAGCTATTGTTAGACATCTTAAATACAAATGCAATTCTCTTACAGCCATTTTTTTTTTCTTTCTTTTTAGTAAACTATGCATACCTAGAACTGCAGAAAGACAAGAAGGCACAATAAGATCAGATGCTTGGAAGATTATATACACTTAGTTCTAGATCAATGGCTCTCAATTGGGGACAAGTTTGCCCTCCAGGGGACAGTTGGTAATGTCTGGTGACAGTTTAGCTTGTTACAGATAGGGGAGGAAGGTGCTACTGCCATCTATAGGCAGAGGCCAGGGATGCCACTAAACATTTTATAATGCCCAGGACAGCCCCCCAAAACAAAGAATTATCCACCCCACAATGTCAATAGTTTAGAAATGCCCATTGATAATGAATTAATTTTAAAGCAATATGATTAATTTGTACATATTTAGTTGTATTTTGAAAAAGAATAATCCTACACTAGTTAATTACATATGCTAAAATAAAGACGTGGAATCATTAACATGTTATTCCTCAGCGTTAAGTACCCTAAACAATATCCACCATTCCTTCTCCCACACATACCTATTGTTTTCTGCACGGGAAGAAAAAGAGAAAAGTCTATCTTACTGGATACATCAGGTAAGCAAACTTTAGATCTCTCAGACATTAATCAGGTCTATACAAATCACAAATATGTCTGCTAATGAAATAGTAGTTATTTGTTATTAAAATAAGAAATAAGCATGTCACACTTACTTCTTACTTGAAGTGTCATAGAGTATGATTCTTTTATCCAGGCCTATGGTTACAAATAACAATTCATTGACAGGAGAAAAGCAAAGGCTTGAAGCTGGAGCTTTATGTGTACTTTCAAAATTATGGTATGGGCTCTGACTATTTACATCCCAGAGAGTTACTATTCCATTATCTGAAACACTGCCCAGTAATGATTTCTTAAACAAGGAGTACTTCAATTGCCGAATAGACTATAAAAAGAAAAGGAAAAAATATATTTAATTGTAAGCATTCATGAGGACATTTTATTTAGACTATATAAATCATGGCCAACCACCAACCATACCAATTACATGGAATTCAGGATACCCTCTGGTTTATAGAGAAACAAGTTTCAATCATGACTATCATGTCATTTTTATGTGACGTTATAAGATGACCCTAAGACATGCCAATGTTCCACTAATTGAGTATTTATCCTTATTTTACTATCATGGGGTATAGCTAACACAAGGTCTCCCGTTTCAGAGGCAAAGGATAATACATCAAGATTATCTACAATAATTCATCAGTTAGGATAGCCACCATAAACAAAAGGCCAATAAGTCAATCTCAAACAAGTATCAGGCAACAGTGGAGAAAATAAGCAATAAAAATTTGTATTTGTTTTTAATATATAGAGAGATAGATATGTGAGACATTTTAAGAATTTGTTTGAATCTGAGTATTTAATATGTTGGCAATTCAACACGTGAAACAAATGAAAAATTATCTAAACCACAAAGAAGAAATTGGTACCGCTCTACGCTGAGGATAGTCTATATCCATTCTTTCAAAACCATCAGCCTAGGGGCAACGCTGGCCTTTCTCTAAACATTCACCACAGAGGGGAATGGTGACAGTCACTGTTTTAGTGAAAAAGAACTCTTTCTAGTTTCTGCTAGATGAGAATAAACAAGTTCCAGTTTGAGTAAACAAGTCATAGATTAAAATTGGTTGAATTTTATCTACTTTTACCAAAAAAAGTTGCTTTCAAATTGGTATTGGTATCATTTACTGTGCTAAGAATTAATTATTTTACATTTAACCTAATGTTTCCTTGCAAATGAACAGCAATATAAATACAGGAATTAATATGGATTAAGATCCTCAAGTATGGGAAACCTCAATGTGAGATACCTTCAAAGAGTTAAGGTATAGCCCCAAGTCAAGCAATGAATCAGGTTCTAGTATATCAGCTTTACATATAAGACCCAGCTAAAACTAACACAGAACAAAGTCATCTGTGAGGTTTTTGTTTGAACTATCATGCTCCAAAAGGATATGAGACTGCTAGTTTTTAGATATTAAAAAGTCATATTCTACTTACTTCTAAGATGTTTCAAAATAATATATATTAGCCCCAAGAACAACAAAAAAATGTTTAGGAATAGCACAAAACAAATTCTAAGGAAACAAAAGGCATATGTGTTACCAGTAAGATAATTACTATGGTTGTCCATTAAATTTGGCTCCCCAATTTCATTCAGCTAAAGTACAAAGAGAAAATGTTTTTTTTATACGGTTTTTATTTTGCTTGAGAAAAAGTGTATTCATTTGAATAGACAAACCTTTCCTGTGGTCTATGCTGAAGAAAAATAAACGGAATGGATCTTGATTATATAAAAGACATACATCCCTGAGTGAATTATAATTAGATTAAATTATAGTCATATACCAACCAATCAAAACATAAGGCAAAACATTAATTTCTAAGAGATTTCTCCAATACTTTAAGAGTTGATACAATTGTGTTCCTTTTGTATGATCAAAATTTCTATTATATGCACAAGCATAACTTAAAACAAAAACTAACATCAGAAAATCATAGACCTAGTGGATTCTTCTCAAAGTTCATGAAGATCAACCTCTTAGCCCTAACTGGAATTTGTCTAAAACATATTCTCTCTCTTCCCTTGCCATTACTATGGCTTCTATATATTCTCTGAGAACTTCCTGTGTCCTGTGCCAGGTGCTATGCCCTAGGGCCTGGTGGGACCACTCTCATGAGGCCTGGCTGAGCAGAAAGGGAGATTTACTCAAACACATTAAGAGATGCATCAAGTTGCCCTAGAAATTAGACTCTAGTTAATAAATGCCTAAAAAGTAATTATAAACTCCAGAATATAAAACATTCTTAAAATATGGACATTCAGAATCTGAGTATAGCTGAGAACAAAGAGCTTGTTACTTTATAAACAGTTAAAAACGCATTCTTGAGCAAGTCAAAACCAAACTGCTATATAACTGCTTCAAATTCTCTGGACCTATCTGCAACCCATTAAGGAGAAGAAAAAAAAAAGCTAAAAGATAACCATGAATGCTCCTATCAATTGAAGCTGGATTCAAGTGCAAGCTCAGTCAAACTCTGCATGACTTGGGTAACTTACTTTAGTTCTCCAAGGCTCAGTATTCTCATCTACAAAACAGAGAATATGGTTTGCCTATCAAGATTATTTTGAGTATTAAATAGCGTTTCTGCACAGAGAAAGATTTCCAGTAGCTACCACCACTATTCTCACAGGTTAACCCTTATATTCATTGTTGGTTACGTAACCACTCTTCCATCTTTCACAGATTTTTTTTAAAACCCTTAAGTAGCTATACTGACTTGTTTAAATGCCTCCTCCCTCTATCTCTTTGATAATATTAATGGAATCTCATTTCTGTACTTTGTACATCTATTAAATCATCATCTCTTTAGAATATCAAAGACATCACCCAATGATCCTAGATACATGAAGCCTAAAACTACTAAATTATATTTAAAACAAGTATTAATTCATTTACTATCAGCAGCACTTAACCTATTAAGCTCTTATATTGTTCCAGATTCAAGCTATTTTTAAGAAAAAAAAAAAATCCCAGTACTATCAGCAGCAATGTTATTTTTTCTTACATGTATTACTATTGTGTAAGAATATATGTGTTTGCAAGGGAGGGGTCATTTCTAAGTATAAAAAATATACACACATTATTGAGGGGCTAGCAAATATTTTAGGCTGCTGTACTGTAAAAGCAGTCATAAATGAAGGAGTATGGCTATGTTCCAATAAAACTTTATATAAAAAAACAGGTGACCAACCACGGGGCCAGTTTGTCAACCTCTGCTACAGATGTTTGGGGAAAAAAAATTTTTAATTGCACACACACAAAAATCATCCATAATCCCACCACCTGGAGAAATACTGGTAAACATTTTGGGGAATAGCCTTGTTACAGTTTGATGTAATTATGAATTCCAAAAATCCATAGTGAATCATACTTGTAAACTGATCTGTTTATCTGGGCATGATTGGGTTATGATTAGGGCGTTGAGCCCTGCCCCTCCCTGGGTGTGGTCTCAAGTGTAAAAGGCAAGGCAGAAGCTTTGAGAAGCAGATTTTTGAGAAGCGGTTCTGATGTTGGAGAGGAGCGCCCCAGGAGAAGACAAGTGAGCCATTCGCCTGATAGTCTACAGCTGCAGCCATGGGAAGAGAGGAATCCAAAAAACCTGAATCCTGGCAAACGTCAGCAGCTGTCTTGCTCCAGCATGTGGACTTTGGTAAGGGAAGAAAGTTATGCTTTGTGGCCTGGTAACTGTAAGCTTCTACCCCAAATAAATACCCTTTATAAAGACCAACCAATTATTGGTATATATTGTGAAGGCACCCCTTTGGCTGACTAACACAAGCCTTTAAGTATTTTTCTGTGTATGTGTATGTGTATGTGTCTGTGTATGTAAATTCATTAGGGTATCAAAAGAAAACCTAGGGGGAGCAGGTATAGTTCAGTGGTGAGTGCCTGCTTTGTTTGCATGTACGAGGTCCCAGGTTCAATACCTGGTACCATCTAAAAAGAAAAAAAGAAAACCTGGGATCATACTTTAATATTATAAACAGCCATATCATTAATATCTTCTGCTAAATGATTTTAATAGCTGGATAATAAAAGAATGCATGAGTATATCAATTTATCTAAATAATCTCCTCATGTCAGACATTTAGCTTATTTCCAATTTCTATGTACCCTGGTGATGATTATTAAAAACTGCTAATTTATGAAAGAATTTGTATTTCATTGTTGTTCATGCTATAAAGGTTCATGGTTGAAAAACACTAAGTGGCCATTTGTCTTCCCTCTTTTGTGAATTGCCCATTAATCTACTTTGCCTATTTTCTAATAGGCTATTAAAATCTTTTAATAATGATTTGCAATTGCCCCTAATATAATAAGAACATTAATATTCTCAGAGGTTGTAAATATTTTCCCAATTTTGCTTTCAATTTTGTTGATTTTTAAGTCTTGCTTCTTGTCAGAGGTTTTTAATTTTTATGTACTTAAATTTCTCAAATGTGTCCTCAATAACTTATGATTCTGTTCTTATGTTTAGAAAAGCTTCCCTTTCCCAGATGGTTAATAGACTAGATAGAAGAACCAAAATCCCATGGACAACATTTACAACAAAGCTAGATGATGAGGTATCCCCATGAACCCCAAAATGCATGCAGGTAGCAAGCAATAACAACCACAAGCCCTTCTTCATGCTGTTTGTGCAGGAGGAAGCAGAGGGAAAGAAAGACTCTGGGACAGATCTGAGAACAGGAGAAAGTCAAAATAGAGAAAAGATATTCACAGAAAGCATCACAGGTAATTTTGGAGCATCAGCCAAA
>PVKH010040074.1:0-11106 GCA_004027955.1 Chaetophractus vellerosus | reverse complement strand
TGGGAAGCCAGCAATCAATCACTGATCCACATTGGCTCCCCTGGGTTGGGTTTTTTTGTTTGTGGTTTGTTTTTAGGAGGCACCAGGAATTGAACCCAGGACCTCCCATGTGGGAAACAGACGTTCAACTGCTTGAAACTCATCTGCTCCCCTAGCAGTATGTTTTTTGTTTGTTTTTAATTCTTTCTTTCTTTCTTTCTTTTTTAGATTTATTTATTTATTTATTTCCCTACCACCCCCACCATTGTTTTGACCTTCCAGAGTGGAGAGAGGCTGCTCAATCTCTTGTATCACCTCAGCTCCCTGATTTGCTGCGTCTCTCTTCTGTGTTTCTTTTTGTTGCGTCACCTTGCTGCGCCACCTCTCCGTGTGGTCCAGCACTCCACTCAGAACAGCTCGCTGAGTAGGCCAAATTGCTCTTCACTAGGAGGCCCCGGGGGTCGAACCCTGGACCACCCATATGGTAGATGGGAGCCTAATCATTTGAGCCACATCTGCTTCCCTAGGAGTATGTTTTAAACATGAACTTGCCCACTTGGCCCCAGCTGATTAGACCAGGAGTGGGAACCTGGAGAGATAACCAATAAACAATAAACATAATAACTAAGTAAATATTTAGTATACCAAATGATAAGGGCTTTGGGAGAAAGAAAAAAGTGTTTTTTTAAAAGTATTAGATCTATTGTTTCTGGCATTTGGAACTTAAACTAAGAAATTCTAGTTTAGTCTGACTTGTAAGATGAAGGGATGTAAACTCAGAAGGTAAGGGATGATTCTTTTCTGGATGCCATGTGAACTGAAAAGTAAAGAAGCAGTTCTCTTCAAAGAGCAAAGAATGAAGTAAGTGTTAGAGAGGCAAGTTGTTTTAGTCTGCTAAAGCTGCCGATGCAAAATACCAAAAATGGGTTGGCTTTTATAATGAGAAATTTATTAGAATAAAAGCTTACAGTTTGGAGGCTGTGAAAATGTCCAAATCAAGGCACCCTCAGAGATGCTTTCTCAACAAAGGTTGGTTGCTAACAGATCCTGGACTCCTGCCATGTGGCAAAGCAAGATGGTGGCCGGTGTCTGGAGTCCTCTTTCTCACATGACAGGGTCAAAATGACAACCCTCTTTCTCATTGTGTTTCTGTTTTCAGTTCTCAGTTTATATAAGACCCCAGCAAGAGGATGGAGACCCAACCTGAGTCACACCTCACTGAGGTAGTCCAATCAAAGGCCCTAAAGCAAGCTAGTCAAAAGATCTTTAACTGAATCTAATACAATCAACGAACCCTACACCCACAGGATTGGATTAGTTCTAAGAACTTAATCTTTTCTTGGATTCACAAAAAGTTTCAAACTGTCACAGAAGTAAACTGCAGTTCTGACAGTTTTTCAACTTTTAGTTCTATTCCTTTCTTGTGGTCTAGCTGTAACTTTACTCTTGTGTTCTATAAGGCAACGCTGTTATCATTATATTATTTTTTTCCTTGCTTAAGCTAGCTTGAGTTGGTTTCATTTGTTCCTTGCATCCAGAGTGAATGAACTAATAGCAATAAAGAGAATATTAACAATAGTAGTTGACATTTATTGAGCACATACTATGCTAAGCACCTAAGATACTTTGTCTCATTAAATGTAGATTTTTATTTGTCATAATTTTTTCATTTTATAAATTTATTTTCCAATTTTAAACATTTTTTCCAAACTGAAATGTCATGTTCATTTTAGAAAGTTTGAAAAGTACATGAAAGTGTAAAAAAAGAGAAAATTATATGCCATAATCCCATTGCCAGGAGACAATGGTTAACATTTTCTCCTTGCTTACACCTAAGAAAATTCTTCACTCCCCACTGCTACCCCAGTTCCATTCTGTCTTCTATCCAGACTTCTGCTTTCCAAATTAGTGTTTGTAAGATTGTACAAACATGTGTGCGATGGTTAGGCTAATGTGTCAACTTGGCCAGGTAATTGTGTCCAGGTGTTTGACCCAGCAAGCACTGGGCTAATTGTAATACAAGCATTTATGGACTTCAGTCACCAGTGAGTTTACTGCATGGATGGCTGATTACATCTGCATCAATCAGGGAGATTGCATCAGCAATGGGTGACGCTTTTATCCAATCAGTTGAACCCCTTAAAAAGGGAAGTGATTTCAACATTCAGAGAGAATTTCCCAGCTCATCTTTGGATAGTCAACTACTCCCAGAAACTCATCAAGGACCTTTCATTGGACTTTCATCAGAGCCCCTGGTTTGCAGCCTGCTTGTGGAACCTGGACTTGTGCATCACCACAGTTGCATGAGAGACTCTTATAAAGTCTCATATTATTGACAGATATCTCCTGTTGATTCTGTTTCCCGAGAGAACCCTGACTATTACAATGTGACAATATAATAATAACATAGTGAATACACAAGACAACTTCAAATTGCATGTTTAACTTGGGGACAATATCTTGACTAATTCTGCATTCTCAACACTTCGTATAGAAGCTGTCAACAATATGGATGGATGAATGTATCAAAATCTAACTTAACAGAGGTTCTTAACTGGATCCTCCCTATCATATTTTAAAAAATACCCAATATACATAGAGGTGAAACTGACTTCCATGGAAAATTCCAGCCTCAGTACGTTTGTCTCAATCAATCTCCAAATATACACCTATGATTGTACAAGTTTAAAGTGGCTTTCAGATTCACAATCCTGAGGCTCTGGAGTATGTTTAAACACCAAAGACTCCCCATTATGTTTACTATCTAGTGCTGTCTAAAGTCTGAAAAGAGAACTGATGTATTCTAAAAATATTTTCAATAGACTGGAAAGAAAAGGAGTTTTCTGGGTAGGCCTCAATTTGTCTGAAAATTCTAATAACAGGAAACTTCTTATACTATGAAAATTATGATAAATCTCAGTTACAATTATAAGGGAAAACAGCCTCTGTTACATTTCCTGAGACTTACTGCTTAATTTTCTTTAGTTTCTGAACAAGTCTCTGCACAACCAAACTCCGAAGAGTTTTTCCAGAACAGCATTTAGGTAGCCTACCTTCCAAAAACTATTCAGTTTCTGGAATTACTTGGAAAAATTCAGAGGGCAAAAGTTGCGCAAATTCTTGGCACTTTACTTGGACATCAGATAGTACTGGCTACCAGTTATATTTCCAGTTAAACAGGAAATTTGAAGTTCAAGTACTTATTCTTATACTCTGCCACAATTATTATAATGACATTTGACAGGTTTTAAGTAATAGAAAACATGGCACTTATAAAAATTCCTTAGTTAATAAAATGAATATAAAAGTTACTTGATTATTAAACAAGATAATGTTAACTTTTGTCCATTCTACTTTATACATCTTCATTTAATATATTATATATTCCCATTCCTAAATTGCTTTTCAAATTCCAGTGTTGGACTTTTGCATATCAGCTGACAAATCAATATTTTGAGCCAAAGCTTGGTGGAACGGTCTGCCAACCAACATTCCCGTTTCAGAGTGTCTCCACATTTAGTGTGTAATTATTTAAATATTTACTTGCATATTGTTTTTATGAGTGTATAAAAGTGGAAAAATGAAAGTGCAGATTCTAGAGATAAGTGTAGGATCATAAAAAATACCATTGAGAAAGATGTAGAAATCAGGCAAGCTGTTGGTCACAGCTTTATAAATTTTCTACAGGTCTACTTCAAAAGCAAAAGTTCAGTCCAAAAACATGAGAGTGATTACGTTTGTTTCTCAGGAAGTAAAATGCCTTTGCTTTCTTATAGCTATAACTACCCACTTAAAGAACTTTTTTACTTATGGCTGGTCTCATGGTTTATGAATCATGTTTAAAACTTCAGGAAGTCCAATTATTAATTCTGAATCAGGCCATGTTTGGTGGTTCAAGATCAGATGTTTACTCAAAGAAGCCCAAGTAAAAGGAGTGTTACTGTAGGGAAACAATTCTTATGGAATCCAAGGAAAACTGAACAATCAGGACAAAATTTAGGGCAGCGCCTGATTTCCTTAGCATATACATATGTACAGAGCTAAAAGCTTTAAAAAGCATTTATATAATTTAGATAAAAGTTCCTCTGTTGTTGAGTTTTTAATTTCACAGTCTCATATTTTATTTGGCTCAGCTCAGCCCAGAGACTGCATTTTCGTGGATCAAATATCACTGTACTGCAGGCCCAGTCAGCTGTGGGGATGAGTGGGAAAGAGAGGAAAAGAAAGAGACACAGAGACAGAGAGGGGAGGGGAGAGAGAGAGGAAGAAAGAGAGCGAGCGAGATTGAGTATATATGGCTCAAGTAGGAACTACTTTCCTAAAGGAGAATATAGGAAGGGAGGCAATTATTATCCTATCTAATACAATTATATAAATAAGACCATTCTGCTTTACAGTAGTAAAGTAGTTGTTACAATTTTACTTTCTTAATTTTAAAAATGACATAAAACAGGTAGGAAGCTTATATCCCAAGCTTCATAATAAAAATATACTGTAATATGGCTGTTGTAAGTTTAATTATCCTGAAAACTCAGTCCTGTAATAACTTATCATCCTAACACTAGCAACTTCAGGAAATGCTGAAAAGTGGCATTTGTACAAAATATAACTCCAGGATAATCTCTCATTTTACTACCAGTACTAAATATAAATTATCAGAGGAGCAGAGTTTCTTTGACTTTTTTTTACTGGTTGGGGTTATGATTTCAAAAGATATTTAAATATTTAAATTATATATTTTTCTCTTCTGGACCTCAGTAACCTGAATTGGATTAATCATAATTCCATGGTCCATGGAGGGCCCTCATTCATTCTGTCATTCATTCATGCTATTATGAACACATGTGAACTCACCACCCAGCCCAAGAATAAAGCTTTACCAAGAATAGATCTGCCTATGTGTTCATTCTCCCATCTTGTCTCCCTGTGTTCCCCTGCCTTACCTTTTACTCCAGAGGTAGCCACTACCTTTTACCTTGCTTTTGAGTTGTATAAAAAGGGGATAATATTATGCCATTAAGCATCATCCATGTTGCATATACCTGTAGTTTCTTTTATATTTTAAAATATTTCGTTTTAGTTTGCTATTCCTCCTTGTTAAATAATACTTAATTTTGATGAAACAACTTTAAGAAAACTAATATAATTAATGATGCAGTTCAGATTTCACACTTTAAATTGAAGACAGGTGTGCATGGAAACTAAGGTATTAGAATTCAAATAAAGCTTTAAATTACAATGACAAGTTAATCATTAAAGTCTTGGTCATATCAGGCTAAAATGATTCAGACTTCATATTTTTTTGTCTATATCAGTCATCAGTGAAACATGTTTGTCAGGGTTCTCCAGAGAAATACAACCAATAAGGATAAATATATATATTTGAAATGAAAATATTTAAGGAATTGGCTTACAGATTGGGGTGGGGAGCAACTCTGAAATCTATAGGGCAGGCTGTCAGCCTGGAAACTCAGGCAGGAGCTGATGCTGCAGTCTTCAGGAAGAATTTCTCTTTTCCAGGAAATCTCAGTTTTTGTTCATAAGGCATCTCGACTAATTGGATGGGGTCTACCTACGTGATCAAGGGTAATCTCCTTTAAGTTAACTCATTATAGACGTTAACCACATCTACAAAATATCTTCATAGCAACACCTAGATAACTGTTTGATTAAATAACTGGGTTCTATAGCCTAGGCAAGTTGACACATAAAACTAACCATTACGTGTGCCAAACATCTTGTTCACTACAGATAGATATGCTATTATCCTATGCCTAAATATATTTAAGTTTTAGCAGATCTAGCTAAGTGTCAGTGATACTGGGAAAGACATTAAAACAAATGAAAGCAGCGCTTTTTAAAAGTTTCATAGTAATTGTGACATATTGTTAAAATTTCTCTCTGACCAGAGGTATATGCATGATTTATAGTTGTAATTTGTGAAACTACACACAACAGATTTAGTTAGTTACATTTCAAATTAAAAAGCAAATAAATAACTTCAGATAAACGGAATAAACATATTGGTCAAAAATTGCTGTAAACATCTTAGATATTTTTGCACTTTTATGTAGTTATATTTTTTACCTTAGCTTACCTTCACTGTAAATAGCCTTTAGTCTCCTATCACTCCAATTCAACCTTTTAAACTACCACTCTGCTCAATATCTGTGATGCTCCATATGAACACAGTCTATCTTCTGCCCTCACTTCTACCAGTCACTCCTACAAACTCTATACCCTAGAACTACACTATCCAATATAGTACTCTCTAGCCACAAGTGCTGTTTAATAAAAATTTAGCTCTACTGTCGTACTAGCCACATTTCAAGTGCTAAATTGTCACATGAGGCTAGCGAATACTGTATTGGACAATGCAGGTATAGAGCATTTCCATTGTTGCAGAAAGTTCTATTGGACAACACTGTGCTAGAGTTTGGTTCAAGAATTTCTGTACAGGAAGAACTTGGGATTGGTAGTATGGTTGAAAGGGGGAATTAGTGGATTGTCCTAAAACTTTGCATGGGATGCTATCTTTGTCATCTTTGTACCAAGATTTTGTGCTTATGTGTGCATATGTGTGTGTATGTGTTTGTGTGAGGGGGAAGGGCTGAGTGAAATTATGTGGGGGTAGAATAAAGGCTCACAAAGTCACACCTTTGTGCAAACATTGTTCTAACCACACCAAACCCCTTTCTCCAAAGAAATTGCATTTAAACTTCTCTAGGCCTTATTTTAATTTTTTTCCCTACTTGTGGTTACTTCTATTAGCTATTTCTCTCCTTACAACTATTCACTATGACAACAACTCACCCTTTAAGTTCCTGCCTCAAATGTCCCTTCCTTTGTGAAGCTCCAATAGCATTCATTTCTAGGCTCCTCAGACAACATGGTTCAAACTGTTCTATTGCACATATCACAGCCTTACATTGAAATATGTTTTTATTTTGTTTGTGTGGTTTTTTGGTTTTTTGGTTTTTGGCGTGTTTCTAGTTCCCCCAATAGTCTGTGATCCTCTTAAGGGCAGGGATGGTATCGTTTTCATTTCTGTTACTCTTTTCTCAGTGTCTAGCACAATACCTTCCTCCATTTTATTCTTTGGTTTTCATATGTCATCTTGTTTTTGTCTGTCTTTTTACTCTTTTGGTTATCCTTTCTGCTATTCTTTCTTCTATACTCTCCTCCAAGCCTCTCTCTCCTGTCTTTCTCTTTCTGGTTCTAAGTCTTCCTTTAATATTTCCTACAAAGGTAGATTCTTTTTGGCAAACTCTCTTAGTTTCTGTTTGTTTGTGAATATTTTACACTCACCTTCATATTTGAAGGACAGTTTTGCTGGATAAAGAATTCTCAGTTGGCAGTTTTTCTCTTTCAGTTTCCTAATTGTAACATACCGCTGTCTTCTCACCTCCATGGTTTCTGAAGAGGAATCTGTGCTAAGTCTTACTGAAAGTCCCTTGTACCTGATCGTTTGCTTCTTTCTTGCTGCTCTGAGAATTTTCTCTTTATCTTTGACATTTGACATTCTGAGTAGTATGTGTCTTAGTGTAGGTCTATTTGGATTTATTCTGATTGGGGTATGGTGTGCTTCTTGGACATGTAAGTTCATTTCTTTCGTGAGAGTTGGGAAATTTTCAGCTATTATTTCCTCAAATATTCTTTCTGCCTCTTTTCCCTTCTGTTCTCCTTCTGGAACTCCCATGATACATATGTTGTTGTGTTTTGTGTTGTCATTCAACTCTCTGAGCCCCTGCTCATTTTTTTCCATTATTTTCTCTCTCTGTTCTTTTCTCTCTTCAATTTTAGCTGTTCTGTCTTCAGTATCACTTATTCTTTTTTCTATCATTTTGAGTCTGCTGTTGTATGCCTCAAATGTGTTTTTGATCTCATCTATTGTGTCTTTCATTCCCATAAGCTCTGTTACTTTTCTGTTCAGGATTTCAAATTCTTCTTTGCATTCGCTCAATGTCTTCCTGCTGTCATTTATCTCTTTAACCATATTGTCTTTCAACTCATTAATTTGATTTTGGAAATTTGTGCTCATCTTGCTGATTAGTTCTCTCAAATTCTGCATCTCTTCTGGGCCTTTGATGTGCTCCTTTTCTTGGGCCATGTCTTCTATTTTCTTAGTATGGCTCGTAATTTTTGCTGGTGTTTAGGCATCTGGTTAGGATGTAATTTACTTAGATGTGCAATCTCTTTCTCTTTTATAGGGATTTAGTGGCAGGAGGCTGCGAGTTACTACAGTTCTTTGATTTTTGGCTCGATCTGGATTGTTACGATTATCCTGCTGGTTGCTCAAAACTGGGCACTGGACCCAGTAATTGGTTGTAGAGTTGCTTCCCAGGGCCTGGGAAGGGAGGCTATAGAGGCCAGAAAAAGCCTCTCCTACTTATTTTTAATTTTCTTGTGTGCACTTCCTTTGTCTGCCAGGAGATGGTGCTCTTTGGCAGCTCTCAGTTCAATGCCTGGTTGGAGTGTATTTGCTGCAACACAGACCAGATCAATGTCATAGAGCTTCCTGTCTGGAGGCTTGGAGCCCTGTAATTCAAACTTTCTCTGAGACAGTTCTCCACCCTTCTCTGGCAGCCCCCTCCCTTTTCCCAGCTAGGAAATATTTCCACTCCCCTCTGAGTCCTCAACAATCAGTCCCTGTTAATAGAGAAGGAGATTGGGAGGTTTGTATATCTTTAGGCCCTTGCAGGTTCCAAGGCAAACAATGGCACAGCCCTACCTGGTCTGGAAGGGCTCTTGGGACACAGCAGACCAAATTTTTCAGTCAAAAGCTGAGTCAGCCTTAAGCTGTGTCCCCTTTCCTGTGAAGTCCTCAACAATTAGTCCAAGCTAGAAGAGAGGGAGATTGGAAGGGTCAGATTTCTCCAGTCCTTCCCCTGCTCCCAGGGCAAACTACTGTGTGGTCTCACCTGGCCTGGAATGGCTTGTGGGGCACAGCAGACCAAATTTGTGGGTCAGAAGCTGAGCCAGCTTTAGGCTGTGATCCTCTCTCTCCCCTTTCCTGGGGTGGTAGATCCCTGGAGCCCCCTTTGTCTGTAGTGCAGGCCCAGAGGCCTGAGAATTCTAGAGTCTTTAGTGTGGGGGAGGATGTGGGCAGCAGCAGCCGCTGCTGGTTCCAACTCATCTGTCATTGCAATTTCCTTCTTTTGTCCCTCTCTCCTCTGGGTGGTGTGCAGCCTTCACCTGTTGTTCTAAACCCTAGAATATCTTTTTTGGGGCTGTTTCAGCCTGTTCTTCTAGCTATTTTTCTGGAGAAGAGATTTCCATGTCTTACTAGTCCACCAGCTTCCTGGAAGTCAGCACAATGCCTTAACCATTGTAAGAGCTCAGTAACTATTGAATTAACTTCTTTTTTTTTTTAAATGAGGTGCCAGGGATTGACCCCAGGATGTCGAACATGAAAAGCAGGTGCTCAACCACTTGAGCTACATCTGCTCCCTATATTAACTTTTTGTTGTTGTTGTTGTTACATATCCCCCCCCTTTCTGCTTGCTCTTGCTGTGTTCATTTTTTGTGTTCTTCTGTGTCTGCTCTGTCTCCCCCCACTGCGGTGACGCGCCAAGTCAGCCCACCACATGGGCAGCTCTGCTCCGTTCGCGGGCGACTTGCCCTGCCCGTGGCGGCTTTGCCCTGCCCGTGGCGGCCTCCTGCCCTGCCCAAGGCGGCTCTGCCTCGCCCATGGCAGCCTGCCCTTCTCAAGGCGGTCTGCCCACTCGGAGAGGCCCCTGGGAACCGAACCCGGGGCCTCCCATGTGGTGAACCGGCGCCCTATCCACTGGGCCACAGCTGGCCCCCCCACGTTAACTTTTAAATAGCTTGGATGTCTAAAAGACATCCTGAATCTAAATCTGCTCCAACCACTCCAACTGAGTCCTCCCCATTTCAGTTACTGGCATCTTTATTGTTCAAGTTACTCAGGCCTAAAATTTTAGCATTATCCTTGATTTCTTGGCACATCTTTTCAACTCCCCACCTTCCCCATCATCCTGCTTTTTGTTACCATTTCTCCTTGGAATTTTTGCAGTTATCTTATACCTAGTTACCCTACTTCTACACTTGAATCTCTACCATTATTTTCAACCCAGCAGTATATTGATTCCTTTATTTTTATTTTATTTATATTTATAAAATTATAACATTCATTTTTATATTATTTATTTATGTAAAAATACTTAGGTAGAGTTTAACATGTACCAGGTAATCTTCTAGGAATTTTACAAATATACACTTATTTATTCCTCTTAGTAACCCTCTGAGGTAAAAGCAATTGTTATCTGCATCTCACAGATGAGAAAAATGAAACACAGAAAGATTAAGGAACTTGTCCAAGGTCCCCATATCATGTCAACTCTTCTGCATAACACACTCCAAAAAACACTCAGTTCTTCACCTGAATCAGAGTAAAAGCCAAAGTCTCTCACAAAACCTAAAGGGTGCTATATGACTGCACCCTCCCACCTTCCCCACTCTATTTCCCTCCATAGTAATCTACTTATCATAGATAGGTAGATACCTATCTACCTACCTGTTTTGGTCAGCCACAGGTGTGCCTTTTGAAATATACCAAAGATTGGTTGGTCTTTCTAAAGGGTATTTATTTGGGGTAGAAGCTTACAGTTACCAGGCCACAAAGCATAAAGTTCTTCTCATACCACGTGTTGGAGTAAGATGGCTGCCAACGTCTCCAGGGTTCAGGCTTCCGGGTTCCTCTGTTCCCGGGGCTGCATTTCTCTCCGGGCTTAGCTTCTGTTTCCTTCATGAGTTCAGCTGTAGACCATGAGGCTTTCTATGCTTTGCGTCTCTCCACAAGGCCAGCTGTAGACTATCGGGCGAATGGCTCACTCCAACATCAGAACTGCTTCTCAAATCTCCTTCTCCAAATCTCTGCTTCTCTCAATCTGCTTCTCTCAATCTGCTTTCTCTGCTGCCTCTTGTCTAGCCTTTTATACTTGAGACCACGCCCACTGAGGGGAGGGGCTTAACGTCTCACTGACATGGCAGTTAACCCCCTACTCATAACTTAATCATGCCCAGATGAACAGATTAGTTTACAAGAATAATCCAATCTGTATTTTTGGAATTCACGATTAAATAAAACTCTGAAACCATTACACT
>PVKH010040073.1:0-11109 GCA_004027955.1 Chaetophractus vellerosus | reverse complement strand
ACTCTGAGCACTGGGTCTTGGCTTTCATGAGTTTATATAGGAACTTCACGCAGGCAAGTTCCTAAGCAAGCGGGCAGGCAGGGGTTACAAAAGCAGAAGGCGGGAGTTTAGCTTATTTTCTTAAAGCAGAGGGCTTTTAGGGAGGAAAAGAGTCATTATCTGTTTAGAGTTGTAAATTCCAGTTGAAAGGGGCAGTCAGGGAGTGCTTATCTTCCTAAAGCTGTGGGTTTCTGCTGAGGGGGTTAGGGCTGCACACTTTCTTCACCAGTGTGATGTTTTGAATGTAAGCAACAGCACTGAACTATATAGGTGAATGTGGTTAAAAGTGAGAAGTTTATATTTGTTACTAGAATAAAAAAATATCCACAGAACTACAGTGAGCCCAAAGTAAAACACGGACTGTAGTTAACAGTACAATTATAATCTTTCATCAGTTGTAGTAAATCAGCCACATGAATGCAAGCTGTTATAAATAGGGTGGGATATGGGAATCCTATGCTTCCTGTATGATCATTCTATAAATCTACAATTTCTCTAATTAAAAAGCAAAACAATTTAAGTGGCAAAAAATGTATCACGAAACTGTATCACGAAACTTTTCCATAACTTTTAATATTTTGTAAATACTATTTTCATTGGCTGTTTCATCTGATGCAATATTTTGGACAAGCATATTTCAGATTTTTACTATTATAAATGATTTTGTAGTGGACATTCCTTTATAGTAATATTTTATACACTTAGCAGTATCCTTCTTATATGTTCTAAAAGCAGAATTACTGGATTAAAAGGTAGACACATTTTTTAGGAAGAAGATTAAATGCCAGCATGTGCCAGAATACTTTATAATTCCCTAACTTGTATCTGAAAATGACTTTATACTATCAAAAACACTACATATTTTCATTAAAATAATCTAAAAATTATACAAGAAACTCTGCTAATTTGATAGACAAGTAATGCCACCGTATTTTAATTTGAATGTTTTGATTATTAATGAGGTTGAATGACTTTCCTATGCTGATTGCTTGCATTGCTTTCAAATCTTACGGAAGAACTTGTATCATTGGTATAAAAGCAGTGGCCATCACAAGTTCTGAGGGAAGAATAGGTGCAATATGGGGGCATTTTTGGGACATATGAATTGTCCTGCATGACACTGCAATGACAGATGCAGGCCAATATACATTTTGTCAAAACCTATTAAATTGCGTGGTGCAAAGTGTAAACTATAATGAAAACTATAGACCATGGTTAGTGGCAATACTTCAATATGTGTTCATCAATTGTAACAAATGTACCACACTAATGAAAGATGCTGTTAATGGGGAAAAGTGTGGGAGGGGGAGGGGATGAGGTATATGGGACTCCCCTGTTCTTCTGATGTAACATTTACGTAATCTAAAGCTTCTTTAAAAATAAAAAAAATATTTTGAAAACCTCAAAAAATACAATAAATGTTATAATATGCCAGAGGATAATTAACAATGATAATTTTTTTTATGTCCTGCTTCTTGCTTTAATGAAATGTTTTCTTGCATCCTGGTTCCCAGACTTTGTTCATTCTACTAAAAATAATAACAAAGGTGAAAGCATTAATTCTGGTTCACTCTGGCAGGAAATCCCAGTGTGGAAACTAGGTTTGCACTGCGGAGAGAAAAAGTTGATTTCCTGACTGGGCTCCCTAGTGATTGTTGGAGGCCTCTCTAGGGTGCATGCCCCTTCATAAGTAACACAGCTCCTTAGCAATCTGTTTTCCTAGGAGTATGAGCATGCACTCACACACCTACATACAAAAGGAAACAACTCATATATATTATATTTCTATTGCCAGATTTTCTCTAGGTTCTTGGCTAAGCTACAGAAAATGGATTTCAAGAGCAAGCCAGGTTAGTTAGGCCAGTAATTTATTAAGGAAGGGAGGAAAGAGAAATGGGAGAAAATAACAGATCATGGTTCCCAGATAGAGAAGGGGCTGAAAATTGATAAAAAGGGCCAATTTACAGACTACAATTCCCCATTTCAGATGACAAATGCCCAGGTTTTACTTGCATGCTATTCCAGACAGGGGGAAAAGGCAAGACCAGGGCACCATTCTGCTTTGGTGCTTGTCTTTTAAACCATTAATTATTCTGCCCCTTTGCTAATGACAGGGGAGGAGTCCCAGCTGCTTGCTGTTTTGATTGGTTACCTCACCCATCAATCCCCTGGGATGGCCCGGTGATAAGGCCCCTGGAGAACAACCCGGGCTTCTGGCTTCCAGAGGGAATCTCATTCCAAATTGGAGTTTTCACAAGTTCTTGCAGCAGCCATCTTGGGGGTACCAATGGCCATGTAGGCTTCCTGCCAGGTTCCAGATCCATCTATCAATTCCTTATTTTACTAGCCTGTGTCATTTTCACCCCTCTCTTTTTGTGGGGCTCATCAGTTTTGTGCATTTCCTTATAAGCTCTCTCAGTTGTACATAAAATATTGCCAGATACTCTTTGCCATAATTTCTTTAAGGGATGTTGGGATTTCCAAGCACTCTTTTACTGAACAATGTCAATAACCTGCCAACCTTTGTTCAAATTTGGTAAAGCTGATTGCAACATAACAGTGAAAACGATTCTTGCCCATTAGACACACAAATGAATCCTGTTGATTGGAGCATCTTTTGACTACCTCCTTCTTGTCCCACCACAGGAAGAAGTCTGTTCTTAGTTTATTTGTAAATCCATTACAACATTCCTTGCTCTGTATATACATATGTGCTCTGTTGACTTCTCTTTTGACTGGTGAAACATCTGTCTAATTACCTGATAAATAATGAGTTAAGTTCCCCACAGCCATTCTCTTTCCTGGACAATCCTTCCCTCTGTACCACACCAAGCATTTTATGCTAAGAAAACACTAGCTGTACCACGAAGATAGATAATACTGAACTTGGAAAGATTTTCTCTTTCCAGATGCAGTGAAAACTCAGGGTTTAATTGAAATCCCTTGTGTCCACATTAAGCAGATACTTTAACAACTTAACTCAATGCCTGCTCATTGTTACTCATCTCTCCGTTCATTTGTACAGAGCTTTGAGGACACCTTCTCATTTGATCATGACCATACTAACCAACCGATGAGGCAACGTTTAGAAGATTTATAAACGAGTGTCATTTTCCTATATGTCTATGAATCAGAAAAACAAGGGCATTTTGGAGGTTACTTTTATATTATCTGAACATATCAATTAAAAGAGATTTGAAATATTCCTTTAATGATGCAATTGTGCTTACATTTATTCATTCATCCAAAATAGTGATGCAGCATTGTGCAGGCACTGCACTACACACTGTGAGCCGTTGTTTCTCATGAATTTTACCCTAAATGGGGTAGTCACACAAATTCAAAAGTAAATGAGGTATTACAGTCGACAGGCATTTGAAGAGGGAGGGGCATAACTATATCAGATAATTTAAAACATTTTCTACTTTATATAACAAATTTCTTGAGAGATTGCCAAACAGAATAAGAACTCTGATTCTACTATAAGCTGATTTCCACATGTTGATTGCTATGGATGCAAAACATGTATGCAAAGAGCAAAAGTGAAAAATCAACTCGTAACCACAGCATTTTAGGAACATTTTGAGATGGTAAGAACAGATGATAAAAATAAAATCAGCATTTAGATGGGAGTTTTTCTATGAGCATTATTTAAAATTGCGTGCAGCAAGGGGGAAAAAAGGTCCTATTTTCTGTACTTCTAGACAAGATTGAGATTTAAAAAAAAATCAGTGTAATCTGCCAATCCATGGCTTTGTACAGCACTGTTAAAAACATGATTATCTTCTCACTAGATTCTCTTCTTATGGAAAATTTCAGCTGCAAGAGTGAAGTTAGGCTGGGGAGAGACACTGATGCCTCCTCTCAAACAGGCAGAGCTTTTCCTTCTGCGTTTTCCTTAGTGAGCTAATGAAGGAGTCACGGAGACAAAGCAAACAGCTGTGAAGGTGACAAACACAGCAGCTGCCCCCGTTGGCTTCTGATAATCCCTAGGCAAACAGCAAAGCCAGAGGGAATGTGCATCCAGGCTTCTGAGAAGCATTTTATATGAAGTATACTCAGCCATCCACGAGCCGTTACAGGTCATTGCTACATGCCGACGGTATTTTACATCTGGCATAGGTAAACATCTTATACTTCATTTTAGGTTTACTGACTGAAGGAACTGGACCATGGATTACAACTGCCTTCAAAATTTATTGGTGGGCAATAAGTAGACCCATGCTTTTTATATTTGCTAAGATACCACGTGTCTGAATCCTGCCTAAATTACATAGTGATGTGTTTTCTAGAAGGAAAAACATTATAATCTATGTTACTCTTTTTCAAGTAAAAGAGATAATTTGGGGAAATATTGTGGTATAGTTTCCAAATATTTTTTTTGTTTCAATCAATATGAAGCATGTAATTGATGTAATGGATGAATTATATATGATAAAACAAATTGCTTAGGAATGATTGAAAATAGCATAAACATTTAATTGTGAAAGGAAAAGATACATATACCCTTTTAAAAAATTCTAGACTCATTTCAGTTCTAGGGTTCCAGATCCTCATTTGTTCTAGACTGTACATCCCAGGCTAATTCTGAAAATATTGATGCATTTACTCATTCATTCATTAACCATAATTATTTTCCAGGTGCTATGATCAGACTTATAGATACTGAAGAGGATAAGAAAGACAAACCCTTCCATAGTGCAGTTTCTAACCCAGCAGGGAAACAGAATTAAACAATTACATTACAATTAATGTAAAAACTTAGGAGAAAACAGAAGAAGAATGGACAGAACCATTTACTAGGCATCTGTGATGACCTGGAGTTGTTACACATTTTAGAAAATGAAAATAAAAAAGTCATCGTGACTGAAACATAGAATTCAAGGATGGTGAGGTGCTTGTATCAGAATTCCATATTCCCATGAGAATGAATTAGACTTGGTTCCTCTGTGTACATTGGCCATTGTCAAAGACAAAACTGGACAAATAAGGAGATTGATTGTTTTCAGTCTATTGCAATAGAGTACCCCAAATCTGGAGGTCAGATTATCTCAGCTCATTGGTTTTGCCTTAGGCTTTTATAGGAATGAGTAAACAAGGTGCCCATGGGGTGATTTATAGGTAGGGTTGCTTTGCAAGTGGAGAAGCCTCAGTCTGGAGCCAGTGAGCTGAGCAGGAGATGTTTTTCTCTGGGATTAAAGAGCTTTCAGGGAACAAGTGGTTCTCACCTTGGCCATTCAATCATGACAAATTATTCTTCTCTAAGCTAATCAAACATGAGACAAAGAATGAAAAGTAGGAGGGTTTGTGTCTGGCCTTGTAACTAGGTTCGTGAAAAAGAGAAAAAGCCTATGTTTGGCCTTGTCACTGTCCTTGCCCAAATGTGCTGTGGCCACAGAGCTGGTCCCATGGCACACACATGGCATTCTGGAATGTGGGGACATGGCTTCTGTCGAAATAGTTGATGTCAAATGACTGGCATCATTGTGTGCTGTGGCATCTATCACATGATATGAGCTTGTGGGTGACATTGATCCCATGCTGATTAGTTATTGCAAACAATGGAAAGCAGAGGCATTGAGACTCTTCTGCCAAATGACCCTTTTGCAGCCCTGGAAATAGTAGATGTGTAGTCCTTTTAAAAAATAGTAGCTATTTACTTCCTTTCCCTAACACTGCTTATTTATTTAGAAACATTTTATAATAAAAGTTATCCATGCATCTCTCTCTTAAGAAATCTTCTTTCTCTCTCTCTCTCTCTCTCTCTCTCTCTCTCTCTCTCTCTCTCTCTCTTTTTTTTTGGTTAATTTTCCATACAGTCACCATATCTCAAGCCAAATACTGACTTTGCACATGTTAGCCCTCAATTTTTTCACATCCCTAATGGTATAACCATTATTTTAACGCACAGGCTTAGAAGCTAATATCACAATAATTCAATATGTTTTTCTTTTCCATTGAATTTATTCTTCATTTTGACATTGGTTTTATTTATATACAATAGGTCAAATCTTCTCATTTTGATAACTGGATATTCAGTAGCTTACTATTTTCAAAATATTTTTATGCATGCAAAAATCCCAAACCAGCTTTTGTGTTAACTAAATATACAGATATCAAAGGATTCTATACTGCAACTATGTTGCCAACATCCTATTTAGTTTCCTAGATACTAAAATAAATATCATACAATGGGTTGGCCTAAAAACAGGAATTTGTTGGTTCATGGTTTCAGAATCTAGAGGCCTTACTTCTTTCTGGGGTCTATATCTTCTGGCTGGTGGGCAATCTTTGGGGTTCCTTGGCTTTTCTGTCACTGCAATACAAATGATGGTGTCTACTCCTTACTCTCCAGGGTGCCATTGACTTCTAGTATCTGGCTGTGCTCCATGGCTTCCTTGCTGTGTGAACAGTTTCTTTTGCTTTAAGGACTTCCGCCATCTTGGATTAAGGCCCACCCTTACTCAGTTTGTGCACACCTTAACCAATAACATCTTCAAAGTCCTATGTACACCACAAGACCAGGAATGGGAACTGAACATGCCTTTTGTGGGACACGTGATTCAATCCCCAGCAACCCTCTCAGATTTTATTAGTGATCCTAGGCAAGAGTAAACATTTTCCTGATCTCAAACACCGTAGATTATATTTGCTGTTTTAGTGTATACTGGAGTAGTTTTAGTTTGACAGAGCAGCTATCACAAATACCATAAATTAGTTTTGGCTGAACAGAAGGGATTTATTGGCCCACAATTTTGAGGCTAGAAGTCCAAAATCAAGATATTTCTCCTGGAGTCTGTACAATTTGTTATTGGCTGCTGGCAATCCTTGGGGTCCTTCCTTGACTTGAAATCCTTCCTTCCATCACATGGTGATGTCTTCTCCTTTCTGGCTTCTGTGACTTCCAGATTATGTCTAATAATCCAGATTATGGCCCACTCAGATTTGACTGACCACGACTTAACTAAAAATGACATCTTAAACTGTCCTATTTATACTGGTTTCACACCCACAGGGGCATGTATTAAGATTAAAAATGTGTGTTTGTTGGAGTACATAATTCAATCTGCCACAGGAGTGTACTAGCTTTTTTTACTTAACACTGTAATCAAATAGAACATGGTAAGATTTTTCATACTCATTTCACTATTTATTAATTGATTTGATTGTTGATGGAGATAAAATCCTTTCCAGGTTGAGTCTGTTGAAAATAGTGCTGCCATGAATGTTCTTTCTCACTTGCCCTTTGGTGAACCTATGTACACATTTTTGTTGCACATACACCTACAAGTGATAATTTTGTGTCATCAGTTTGTATATATTTAGCTTTAGTGCATAATTTCAAACAATACTTCCTAGTTTTGGTTTCACTGTAATATTTGAGAATTCCAGACCAACTCTTAGTAATATCTATCATTTTCAATTTAGACATTTTAGTACATGGAGACAGTTTATTGTGTTCTACTTTTAATTTCCTTGAAGACTAAGGATTTGGAGGATTTTCCTATATATGTTCTGGCAATTTGGATAGACTTCCTGTGTGGAGAGTTGTTTAAGATTTTTTAGACATTTCTATTGCATTGTATTGTTTATGTTAGATTATTTTAATTCCAGAAATCAGTCTTTTGTCGTTTATAATATCATCTTTCATACTATGGCTGACCTTTCCACTCTCTTAGTGATGTTCTTTTTCCTGATCCATTTTTGTAATTATGGTATGATTTATACATAGAACAAAATTACTCCCCTTAGGGTAAAATTCTGAGAGTTTGGCAAATATTTATAGTCATGTAACCACCACCAGTCAAGATGTAGAAAAGACTCATTCTGACAAAACATATACCATGCCCTTTGTTGTCAAACCCTCACCCTACCATCAGTCCCTGACAGCCATTTATTTTTGTCCCTATAGTATTACCTTACCAATAATGCCATATAAATATAATCATACACTATGCCCCATTTTGAGTATGATATATCACTTAAAATTATGCATTTATATTCATCCATACTATTGTATATACCTGTATTTTTTTTCCTTTTTATTTTTGAGTAGTATTCCATTATATGGATATAAGGATTTGTTCATCTTTTCTCCAGTTGGGGAAAAAGTTGGAATTTTTCCAGTTTTTAATGCTTAACTAGTAAAGCCCCTTACATATATTCACATATAGATTTTGTATGAACACAGGCTCTCAATTCATTTAGACTAATACCTAGAAAAGTGATTGCTGAGTTTTTTTGCTAAGCTTTATAAGAAACCGACAGACTCTACTTCAAGGTGTTTACTATTTTGCATTTCTACCAGCAGTGTATGAGAGTATACTTCTAATTACTCTTTCCTGTTTTTGTAATATTGTCGTCAATATTTTTAGTTTTATATGTGCTAAAACACACAGTACATCGCTACTATTTTTGCTTTATACGCTCAGTTTTCTGGTTTTCCTGTGTGTTTTTTTTTCACATTTTGTTGAGGACATATGAAATGTATAATTATTTATGTACTGTCTATAAAATTTGTAATGTCTTTCTGCAATTTCCCTTTAATATCTATTTCATGTTTTGGTATATGGTTATGTTCTTCTTATAGAATTAGTTGTGATCTGTTCTCCTAATTTCTTATTCTCTGAATGGTTCGTGAAATATTGGTGCTATTTCTTCAGTAAATATTTAGAGGATTTCACTAGAAAGCTATCTGTGCCTGAAGTTTTGTTTGTGGGTATATTTCAAAGATTTCATTGCCTTTTTTCTGCCTTACAGAATTTATTTTGATGTCACCCTTCAATATTTCCATTTTTCTTTGAAAAAGTTCATGTGTTTTTCCTCTGGTTGTTTTTATATTCTATATAAACTTTCCAAAAATCTTTGGATTTTTATAAAGATATGCATAATCAGATGTGGTAGTTTGAAGATGTGTGTACCTCAGAAAAACTTATTCTTAAATTTAATCCATTCCTCTGTGTGTGAACTCATTTTAAGTAGGACCTTTTGGTGAGGTTTCTTCACTTAAGGTATGGCCCATCTCAATCAGGTTAGGGCATAAACTTAGCCTTTATAAGAAAATTAAATTCAGAGAGAGAGAGAGGAATCCACAGGAAGCAAACCCAGTAGATAAGGGAACGACCAGGAGATGCCGCCATGTGCCTTGCCATGTGAATGAGGAGCCAAGGATTGCTGGTAGCCAACCTCAGAACACTGGTCTTCAGGAAGAAAGCATCACTTTGATGATGTCTTGTTTTGGACTTCCATTTAGCCTCAAAACCATAAGTTAATAAATTCCTATTGTTTAAGCCAATCCATTTCATGGTATTTGTTTGGGCAGCCTAGAGAACCAAAACAGCCAATGTCTGGATGTGTGTGTTTCAACTTATTTTGTTTCAGGTTTATGGAGTCCTTTATTGCTTTGATCTATGTACTTCATTAATTTTGTAAACTTCTCCACCATTATATCTTGTCTTGTTTCTTATTCTCTCTCTTCTCACCCCCTCACCTTTCCTTCTGCATCTTTAATGTGTATGCAAGGTTTTTATAATTTCATATATTTTAAAAATATTCTTTACAGTGTATTCAAACCCTTTTTTTCTGAAAATATCTATATGGATATTTTATACTAACCTGTTTGTCTCATTTGGTATTACACTCTTCAGCTGTGACTATTGAATTCTTAAATTTAATTCATACTTTTTAATTTACAATATCCATCTTTTATTTTCCTGATTATACTATCCATCAATATTGTAACTTCTTGTCTGTTACTTCTAATATCTAGATCATAAAAGAACTGCTTTCTCTTTTGTTTTATCTCCTAGTTTTAAGCCTTTTGTTCTTGATCTTTGGATGTCTGCATCTTTTTTTAACTGAATGCCAGGCATCATGTTCCTTGAGTATAATTGCATGGCATCAGAAACTTTCTACAAATTAAAGAGACTTTAGATAAGGACTTCTTTCATCAGGGGTGCTTTCCTTATCCTCTGCCTGGTAGAACAGGTACGTTCAGTTCAGACAGGACTGACTGAAGCTGCATTACCTGTCAGTAAGGCGTTTTCACACTCAGTTTCCTTCAGTCCTATTGTTTGACTTTAGCATTTCCCACCTGGGGACATGGTATAGTCACTTCCCCCAACTCCACTGCTCCTCATCCTGAACTCTAATACTAGTTTCTTCAGTACCACAAGACTGCTAAAAATCTCAATGTGCTCTTTAGATATTTTCTGAGTTTATAACACCTTGCTCAATGTAGTTTCAAAATTCTACAGGTACCAAGCTGAGGGTTAGACTAATTTTTCAGTCTGTCCCTTCTGAAATGACTAAGTTGCCTTTCCAGTCCCACAAGCCTGACTAATATTCTGTTGGTTTCTATCACTCACAGAAGGGAGACATACTGAGGCAAAGCCTCCAGGGAAAGAGATGCCTGAGAAGGAGGACTGGGAGAAGTGTGTCAATATTCTGTTAATGTTTTTCCCTCAGGATATTTTTCATTCCTGGGCATGGAGCAATAGTCTGAGAATCCAGAACAAGGTGCCATTAGATAGGGTTTCTTTGTATTCCTTGGAAGGAAGTTAGTGTGCTCAGCCCACACTTAAGAGTTGGAGAGTCAGGTTCCACTTCCTTGGGATGGAGAATCTACATAGCTTATTTGGAGTTTTTCCTCCATGGGGATGTGTCTCTTCTTCCCAACTTATTTATGTACTCCATCATTTCTTTATATTGGTATGGAATCACACATATTTATTTTATACTTTGGGTTATAATCCAAAAGTATGTGATTTATATTGTTGTCTCTGTTCCTCTAAGGATAAGGAGTTATTTCACCCCCAGTTTCTTTCAAGATTTTCTATTTCTTTAGTTTTCTACAGTGAATATATGATATGTTGTTTTGGTCAGCCACAGGCGTGCCTTTTGAAATATACCAAAGATTGGTCAGTCTTTATAAAGGGTATTTATTTGGGGTAGAAGCTTACAGTTACCAGGCCACAAAGCATAAATTTCTTCCCATACCAAAGTCCATGTCTTGGAGCAAGATGGCTGCCGACGTCTCCAGGGTTCAGGCTTCTGGATTCCTTTGTTCCC
>PVKH010040072.1:0-11107 GCA_004027955.1 Chaetophractus vellerosus | reverse complement strand
AATAGAAATATATGGAGCATTAGACTCCAAAACAGCAAGATATATATTCTTCTCAAGTGCTCAGGATAGACTATGTCTTGGGTCACAAATCAGATTTAAATAAATTCAACAAGACTGAAATTATAAAAAGCACTTTCTCTGATCATAATGGTATAAAGCTGGGAATCAATAACAGGTGGAAAAAGGGAAAATTCACAAATATATGGAGGTTAAACAAGACACTCCTAAATAATTACTGAGTCAAAGGAGAAATTGTAAGAAATCAATAAATATCTCAAGATGAATGAAAATGAGAACACAACATATCATAACCGATGGGATGCAGTGAAGGTAGTGCTGAGAGGGAGTTTTATAGCCCTCAATGCTTATATTAACAAAAGAGAAAGCAAATCTATGACCTAACTACACAACTGGAGGAACTAGAAGAATATCAGCAAACTATTCCGTAATCAAGCAGAAGGAATGAAATAAGAAAGGACATAGCAGAAATAAATGAAATTAAGAAAACAAAAATAGAGAGAATTAACGAAACTAAAAGTTGGTTCTTCAAGAAGATTAACAAAACTGACATACTCTTAACTAGACCAACAAAGGAAATAAAAGAGAGCAGATGCAAATAAATAAAAACAAAACTTAAAATAGGGACATTACTACTGACCCCACAGAAATAAGAGATTATAGTAGGATGCTATGAACAGCTATATACCAATAAACTAGACAATGTAGATGAAATGGAAAAATTCCTAGAAATGTATTAACTACCTACAAAGCCCTAGAAGAAATAGATGCCCTCAATGAAACAATCACAAGTAAAGAGACCAAAACAGTCATCAAACAACTCCCCAAAATGAAAAGCTCAAGAATAGATGGTTTCAAAGGTGAGTTCCACTAATCATTCAAAGAAGATATAATACCAATCTTCTCAAACTCTTCCAAAATATTGAACAAGGAGCAACACCACCAAACTCATTCTATGAAGCCAATATCACTCTAATACTAACGCAGATGAAGATATTATGAAAAGAGAAAATTACAGACCATTTCCCTAATGAATACAGAAGCAAAAATCCTCAACAAAATAATTGCTAATTGAATCCAATAACACATTAAAAGGATTATTCATCATGATCAAGTGGGTTTTATACCAGGAATTCAAGAGTGGTTCAATGCTAGAAAATCAACCAGCATAGTATACCACATTAGTAAATCAAAGAAGAAAAATCGCATGTTCTTATTGATTGACACACACAAAAAAGGCATTTGATAAAAATACAGCATCTTTTCATGAAAAAATGTTACAAAACGTAGGAATTGAAGGCAACTTTCTCAACATGATAAAAGCCATATATGAAAAATCTACAACTAACGTTGTTCTCAATGGTGAAAGATTCAAATCTTTCCCTTTGAGATTAGGAAAAAGGCAAGGATGTCCACTGTCACCAAAGGTTTTCGATATAATGCTATAGGTTCTAGCTAGAGCAATCAGGCAAGAAAAAATAATAAAAGTCACCAAAATCAGAGAGGAAGAAGTGTAGTAGTTTGGCATTATTTATGAATTCGAAATATAGATTTTGGATTATGTTTGTGAACTGATCTTTTCCTCTGGGCAAATTAGATTATATTGGATTCAGAGGTCTCACTTTTACTTGCTTAAATAATAATTAAGGCTTTGATTGGGCCCTTGGTGGGTGGGAACTCACAAAGAAACCACATCACAGAGAAGGGAGGTTGGAGTTTTGTTCCTGGATCCTGGGTAATAAACACACCAAGAAGCAGATGCGTGAGGAAGGAAAGAAGCCTCCATTAAACACAGGTAGAGGCCTCAGGAAGATAGACAAGTTGTTTGCCTTATAGTCTACTGTTGGCCTTGTGGAGAAAGAAGAACAACCAAGCCCAAAGATAAACAAGCCCCAGGAAAAGAAGAACCCAGGAAGCCTGAACCCTTATAGATGTTGGCAGCCATCTTGTTTCAACATGTGGCAAAAGACTTTGGTGAGGGAAGCAGCTTATGCTTTATGGCCTGGTAACTGTAAGCTTCTACCCGAAATAAATGTGGAGAAATAGGAACAGCCTTTCACCGTAGGTGGGAATGTAAAATGGTGCTTCCTATGTGGAAGACAGTTTGGCAGTTCCTCAGGAAGCTAAACATAGAACTGCCACATGATCCAGCAATTCCTCTACTAGGAATATATGCAGAACAACTGAAAACTCGGACACGAATGGACATTTAAACACTGATGCTCATAGTGGTATTATTCACAATTGTCAAAAGATGGAAACAACCCAACTGTCCATCAACCATTGAATGGATAAACAAAATGTGGTACATATAGACAATGGAATACTATGCTGCTGTAAGAAGAAATGAAATTGGGACACATTTGATAACATGGATGGACCTTGAAGACATGTTAAGTGAAATAAGCCAGACACAAAAGGACAAATATTGCATAGTCTCACTAATATGAACCAAACATAAAGAATAAAAGAACAGAGTTAAAACATAGAATATAGATTATTAAGAGATAAGAGGAGGGCTGAGACAGTGTCCTGTTGCTTAATTGTGTAGAAGTTTTAATTAACTTGACTGTAAAAGTGTGGAAATGGACAGAGTTGACGGTAACACATTATAGTGAGTAAGGCTAGTGCAGCTGATTTACAAATGGGGTTGTTTTTGAAAAGGGTAGTCAAGGGATGTGAATCATTGGAAAGAAAGCTAGAGAATAATCTAGTGACTGAATAACATAGTAACCCAGAGGTGGATGAGGATTTTGGCTAGTAAGTGCAAATACAAGGATGTATTTCTATGAACTCGAACAAATATACATCACTATTGCAAGGTGGTAAGAATGTGGAAAAGCATGGGAAAAATACAATTAATGCAACCTATGGACTATAGTTAACAGCAACACTGCAATATTATTGCATTAATGCCAAAGTGGTACTATGTTATTAAAAGAAGGGTGTGGGAAAAAATAAACCAAATGTACACTGTAGACATAGATAGTGGTAGTAGTCTGATAATACTTTCTTATAAACTATGACAAATGTTCCACAACAATATTGTTTGTTGTTGGAAAGGTGTTGTAAGGGAATTCCACACATATGAATGACTGTTCAATCTCTCTAATAAAATATATACTTAAAAATTTACCCTCAATGTGCTCAAGGAGATAAAGGTAAACACAGAAAAAACAATTAAAGGATATGAAGAAAATAATGAATGGACAGTATGGGAATCACTTTGATATTCTCTGTAGGAACCAAACAGAAATACTGTAGTTGAAGAATAGAATAACTGAAATGAAAAGTCCTCTAGAAGCTTTCAACAAGTGATTGGAGCTGGCAGAGAGAGAGAACCAATGATTTCAAGGAGAAGACAACTAAAATGATTTAGGCTAAGGAACAGAAAGAAAAAAGAATTAAAATGATTGAACAGAGCCTAATAATTGAGGGGCATAAATAGTATAAGGCTTATGAAAACCAAATAAAAAATGTTAGAAGAAAATATATATTATCAGTAGGTACTGTAAATATAAATAGATTAAAATCTCCTGTCAAAAGGCAGATATTGGCAGACTGGATAAAAATCATGAGCCAAATACATGCTGCTTAAACGAGAAAACCTTAAATTCAAAGACATTGGTAGGTTGAAAGTGAAAGGATGGGAAAAAATCACCATGCAAATAGTAACCAAAAGAGAGTTAAGGTAACTATACGAGTAACCAGGGCAAAAAATAAATAAATAAATAAACATTAAATAAAAAACTATGAGTAAGGACAAAGAAGGTCATTATATATGGATAAAAGGTCAATTCAACCAGAAGCCTTGTAATATTAAATATATATGCACCTAACAACAGAGGTCCAAAATATATGAAGAAAATATTGACAGATTTTGAAGGGAGTAATAGATAGTTATGCATTAATGCTAGGAAATTTGAAAACACCAGTTTCAATAATGGAAATAACTTCTAAAGAGGAAATCAGTTAGCTATAGAAGGCCTGATTGATACTTTAAACCAACTAGACCTAACAGAAACATGCAGAATACCTGAACCAAGGGCAGTAGATTACACATGCTTCTCTAGTGCAAATGTATCATTCTCAAGGATAGACCATATGTTGGGTCACAAAGAAAGTCTCAATAAATTTTAAAATATTGAAATCATGTGGTATATATTATCCAACCACAGTGAAATTAAGCTAGAAATCAATACCAGAAGGAGAAACGGAAAATTCACAAATATGTGGAAATTAACAACATGCTCTTAAACAACAAATGGGTCAAGGAAGACATCATAAGGGAAATTAGAAAATGTCTTAAGGTAAATGAAAATGGAAACACAATATATCAAAATATATGGGACGCAGAAAAGGCAGTGCCGACAGGGAAATTTATAGGTATAATTGTACATTAAAAAAACAAGCAAACAATAAAACAAGAAAAGTCTCAATTCTGAGACCTAACCTCAACAAAGGAAGATCCAGCGAAAGAAAAGTAAACTAGCCCAAAGTTAGTAGAAAGAAGGACATAACATAGAGTAGAGCAAAGATAAATGAAATAAAGAATTTAAAAATTCATAGAGAGAATCAACAAAATGAAATGTTGGTTCCCTGAAAAGAAAAAAAAAATCTAATTGACAAAATTTAGCTACACTGACATAGAAAAAAAAGAGATATGACAAATCTAAAACCATAAATTAAAAGGTGATCATTACTACCTATCCCACAAAAATAAAACAGATTATAAGAGGACACTACAAACAACTGTACACCAACAAATTAGATAATGTAGGTAAAATGGACAAATTTCTAGAAACACACAAAACTTACAATAACTTAAGAAGAAAAGGACTTTTTAAAAAAAGACAATTATTAAAACTAATAAAGAGATTGAATCAGTAACCAAAAACTTTCCAACAAAGAAAATCCCAGGACCAGTTGACTTCACTGGTGAATATTATTTAACATTCCAAAAAGAATTAACAGCAATTATGCTCAAGCTCTTCCTAAAGGTTGAAGAGAAAAGAACACTCCCTCAATCATTCACTAGGGCAATATCACCCTCTTACCAAAGCCAGATAAAAAGACCACAAGAAAACAATTTACAGACCAATATTTCTTATGAATATAGATGCAAATATCCTCAATAAAATACTAGTAAATTGACTCCAACAGCACATTAAAAGAATTATACATAATGATTAAGTGGGATTTATCCCAGCTATGCATGGGTGGTTCAACATAAGAAAATTAATTAATGTAAAGCACCACATTAACAGAACAAAGGAAAAAAAACAAACATTAACATCTCAATTAATGCAGAAAAGGCGTTTCACAAAATCCAGCATCCCTTCTTGATAAATATATAGAGAAAGCTAGGCCTAGAAGAAACATCCTCAACGTGGTAAAGAGCATATCTGGAAAACCCACCAATAACATCATGCTCAACAGTGAAAAAAGGAAAACTTTCCCTCTTAAACAGGGGTTCTTAACCTTTTTTTCTTCCACTGACCTCTTTGACAGTCAGATGAAAACCAAGGATCCCTTACTAAGTTCACACTATATTGTGTATTATTTAATAAATATATCACACCCACACCAACATGTCCCCACAAGAATGATGTTTTTTTGAATTTCTATTCAAGCTCATGGACCCTTTGTTAAGAACTCCTGCTGTAAAAGCAGGAACAAGACAAGGATGACCACTGTCATCACTGTTATTCAACATTGTTCAGGAGCTTCTAGCCATAACAATTATACAAGAGAAAGAAATAAAATGCATCCAAATTGGAAAGGAGGAAGTGAAACTTTCCATATTTTCAGATGACATGATCCTATATACACAAAATCTTAAAAAAGAACGCAACAAAGCTACTAGAACTAACAAATTCAGCGTATGATAGGGTATAAGATCAACATTCAAAAATCAGTAGTTACTATACACTAGCAATGAAGAATCTGTAGAAGAGTTCAGGAAAAATTCCAGTTACAAGAGCTACTAAAAGAATCACATACCTAGGAATAAATCTAACCAAGGCTGTAAAAGACTTGTACAGACATGCAAAAATAAAACTGCTAAAAGAAATCAAAGAAAGCCGAAATGGACAGAAAGCTATTCTGTGTACCTAGAAAGGAAGACTAAATGTTATTACCCTGTCAACTCTACCCTTAGTGATTTACACATTTAACACAATCCCAATTAAAATTCCAACAGCCTTCTTTGCAGATTAGAAAAGACAATCATAAAATATATATGGAATGGTAAGTTTACCTGAATGGCCAAATCCATATTGAATAAGAAGAAAGATATTGTAGCACTCACACTGCTTAATCTTAAAACTTATTACAAAGCCACTATAATTAAAAAAACAAACAAACATGGTACTGGCGTAAGGACAGACATATAGACCAATGGAACCGATTTGAAAGCTCAGAAATCAATCCTCAACCTGATTTTTGACAAAGGTGCCAAGTCTATTCTACATAAAAGTGAGAGTCTCTTCAATAAATGGTGCTGGAAATACTGTATGCCCATATGCAAAAGAATGAAGGTTGGCCCTTACCTTACCTCATTTGCAAAAATCAACTCAAAATAGATCAAAGACCTAAATATAAGAATCAAAATATAAAACTCCTAGAAGTAAACATAGGGAAGCATCTCAGGGACTTTTTGTTAGTCAATTGTTTTTTAGACTTTTTAACCAGCAACAAAAATTTTTTTAAATAGATAAATGGGGCTTCACCAAAATTAAAAGGTTTTGCACATAAAAGGGCTTTATCATGAAGGTGAAAAGACAACAACCTACATGATGGGAGAAAATATTTGGAAGCCACATACCATTTAGAGTTTAATAGCAATAATATATAAATAAATCCTCTAACTAAACAACAAAAAGACAAACAATCCAATTCAAAAATGGGCAAATGACTTATAATTCTCCAAAGAATATATTCATATGGCCAAAAAGCACATGTATAGATGTTCAACATTGTTAGTGAATAGGGAAATGAAATGAAAGCCACAGTAAGACACCATTTCACCATCTCACATCTGCTACAATATCTACTATTAAAAAACAAAACAGAAATTTACAAGTGTTGCAGAGAATGTGGAGAAATAGCAACAATTATTAATTGTTAATGGGAATGTAAAATGTTTGGCTGCTATGTAAGAAAGTTTGGTGATAACTTGGAAACCTAAGTATAGAATTAACTTTTGACCTGACAAGCCAACAGCTAGATATATATGACCGAAAGAATGAAGAGCAGGGTCTTGAAATATTTGCCCACCAAAGTTCATAGTTACATTATTTACAATTGCTAAAAGATGGAAGTAAATATAGTGCCTATCAACCAATGAATGGATAAGCAAAATGTAGTATATAAAAACAATGTGATATTATTTAGCTTTAAAAAGGAATGAAGTTCTGCTACATGCAACAACTTGGGTGAACCTTGAAGATATCATGTTGATTAAAGTAAGCTGGACACAAATGATCTCATTGATATAAAGTAATTAGTATAAGCAAATTCACTGATTCAGACTCTAGAATATATTTTGCCAGGGGCCAGGGTGGGATAGGGCATGGGGTCTTAATGCTTAAATTGTACAAAGATTCTATTTGGGATGATGGAAAATGTTGATAATGGATGGTGGTGACGGTAGCACAACATTGTGAATTTAATTAGCAGCATGAATTATATAGTTGAAAGTAGTTACAGGGGAAATATTAAGTTGTATATATATCACTGGAATCTTTTAAAAATATAGTGTCAAAAGTATGGCAAGATGCTGTGCAAAATGGCAGCTTCCTCTCCGAACTGAGCATGAATATGTCAAATTAAAGAAAGACTCAAACGAGTCCAGCTTGCCGAGTAATAAGTATTTATTTAGGGGACTTTTGTGGGGTTCTTTATCCTTGGCAGTGGGAGGAGAAGCAGCGTTTTCCAAGCTTGATTGTCAGCATTTGTCACAAAATGAGAGAGGGCTTAAATAATGTATGTCCCCATGCAAATGGGGGAGGCACCTGAGGTACAGCAGGACTTCTAAAGAATGCAATGTTACAGGATTTACTGATCAGTCACGAGTGCACAACCAGTTCCTTAGGCTTGCCTATTAACCATTTAGGAATGGAATGTTGCTCCTATGACTGGAAGGAGAAAGACTGGAAAGGTTAGTGGAGAAAAAGGCAAAGTCATATATGCCACCATCCACCCTGTCCCACAGCTCTTACAGTCTTTCTACCACCTCTTCTGCATGAAGCCCAGAGCATGAAACAAGGAGTCTGTAAGTGGTGGTACTGTGGAACAAGGACACAGCTACAATATAAACAATAACAGAACAAGCAAATGGCTACTAGTAATTTTAGGAGTTTGTGGTCTCCAAGAGTTGCCACCTAGAAGGGCAGCTCTTATTTGCAGTCTTTAGTCAATTGTTCTAATTCATCAAAGATGAATTAAGGATACTCCAGGGGGGTCCATTGCTACCGTATGCTGGCACATATCTGCTCACTTAGGCTGACTGTGGGTTGTTGCTACAGTGGCAGCCCAGTCAAGGAATGCATTAGACACAGCCATAAGAGTCAGGAAAAGAGGCATAAGGGCATAAGCACAAATGTTTAGTGCATACTGGGAAGGGGAGGTTTCTCTGGTGAGCAAAACGATGGTGCGCTTTCTCCCATAGGCCCTAGGACATTTGCTGAGAGTGAGCGGGATCTGAGCTTACATTACCACACTTGCTGACCTCCATAGGAGCAGGCTGTATTGCCAGTTGTGCTTCTTCAGGTTCTACTCACATCACTCTGGCAGTTATTGACCCTGTTATGACTTTCATGCAGTTGATATCCTGCTAGGAAGGTTGGCTCGGTTGCTCTGGCCTGTTGCTTAGTGGCACCCAGCACTGTGATACAGAGCCGGTCTGGAAGCAGGGTTCACTACAGGGTTAAGGAGATTGAGCCATCACTGGCTGGTATAGCCACAGGGGTTTTCAGCAGCAGTGGGTTTTCATCCACTTTGGGGCATGGCCAGGTGATGTAGCAGATACCTTTATTGTTTTACAGGACAATAAAGGTATTGGCATGGCACTGACTGTGCCAATAACTCAAATAGAGAGACACCATGTGCCATAGTTGGGGCCTGGTCTAAATACACGAATCTATGTGCCAGTCCCTTAAGTGTATGTTGGTTTTGTGCACAGGCCCACTGCTATAAGGCATCGAACTTGGTCAGAGCTGTGAACAGCCCTCACAATCTTGTACAATATGAATATTTAATGAGGTGCCTAGTGCCTTAGGCAGGCACTACCCCATGGCAGCTCCCCTCTGACCACTCTTTTTGTGTAGCCACAGGGCTGCTTCTTCAGCACATTTAGAGCTGGATAGCCTTAGCTCTGAGATCCAGGCATCAAAGAGGCACTTAACATTTTTAAGGAGCTATTAGTTTAAACATAGAGACTATAGCATCTCAGGATTTAGAAATAACAATTAATGATCAGAGCCCAGGGACAAATGTGACTGCTGCAAGAGCTTACAAGCCAGCATCTAATTTCCTGGAGTATTTTAAATAAAGTTGTTTCTAAAGATCATAAAGACACTTAACATTTTAAAGGATCTATTATTTTGTACATAGAGAGTATAGCATCTCAGGATTTAGAAATAACAATTAGTGATCAGAGCCCAAGGATATATGTGACTGCTGCAAGAGCTTACAAGCCAGGCCCAAATTTCCCTGAGTATTTTAAATAGAGTTGTTTCTAGAGATCATTAACTATAGACTATAATAGAAGTTTTGTTTCATTTTACTTTTATACTTTTACTAATATTGTGTTAATCAACATGTAAAATATAACTTATAGACTTGCCTTACTTCTCCTTTAAAAACTTTTGTTGAAGAGTGACTGCATGCTCTTTTAGAGCAGTATGAGAGCAGAACAGTGTAACTGATAAGGGATATGGGGTTTTGGTTGTTTTCATAGCATATCACATTCTTCTAAGAATAACTAAAGCTATAACCAACAATACCGCTTTGTAGATCAGAATTAGGAGAGAATATTGACCATGAGAACTTAAATCTTTAAGATTTTTATATAATGTCAGAATATATAAATAACATATAAGTAACATTTTACTTCCCCAGATTTAACCAAGGATGAGGAAATTCCTTCAATTTTACAATTCCCAAACACTTCTCATGTAACTCATAATATATTAAATGAAACTAACTATATTTTTAACATTCCTGAAATTATTTCACTTGAGATTAAAATGAATAGCTTCCACACAGTATTCATGAACAAATTTCTGCAATACTGGGAGGAAAAAAAACCTATTTCCCCCATTATTTATGAAAACCTAAGATTCCCAATGGAATCAAGATTATTTTCCTTAATATTCAGATTGAAGTGGCTATCTGACAGGTTTCTCTGTTATGAAGTTACTTTTTGTTGTCACTATCAACTGATAGATTTCTATTTAATAAAGGCATCTTGGAATCAGCCATTGGCATTGAAATCCTTCAGTTTAGAAAATACTTTTACAAATTCCCTACAACCTATAACTTCCTATATCCTCTTATAACCAACCGTTTATAATCATATAGGCTAGTTACTTTGCCTTAAGACAAATTTCACCTTTAAATAAGCTTATTAAATTACAGAGAGCAACAAATGAAATTTACTTTCACAAACCATCTACAGCATTTCATATTCTTTCAGGTTTTCTCCTACATATTTTCACCTGGGTGAAAATCAGCCATTTCATCTTAAGACAAGAACACCTTCCCTTAAACAAGCTTATCAAATTTTAGTCAGCATTGACAAAGAATTCACTTCCAGAAAACATTTACTTCTTTCTATATCCATTTAAGTCTCATCTTTTATCTCTTATTCTGTTCTGTGAAAAACTAGTCATGAAACTTCAGGACAGATCTACATTCTCTTCTTTAATTTCATTAAACACAAACTTACAATTTTCATCATCTTAAAGATCTAATAAATATAACGTTAATTTATTTTATTAATATCCATATAAACCTAGGAAAATAATGCCCATGTTTAATAAAATTGGAACAATTATACTTTATGCAAGAAATATTTTTTCTCTTC
>PVKH010040071.1:0-11120 GCA_004027955.1 Chaetophractus vellerosus | reverse complement strand
TATCCATCATTGCAAGATCATGTTAAACAATTCCATCATCCCAAAAATGCCCCATGTTCCATCTATTCCATCTATTTCTCCCTCCCTCTCCTATATTTCATATATAAGAAATTAACAAGCAGACATTAAGAAAGAAATCCCATGCCACCCCGCTTCCAAAGTGACTGGGAATAACAGGCTTACCAGTAGGCTGGCTTAGAGGAAATTCTGAAAAGGATATTTATGAAAGGAGAAAATGTAAGCTCTTCATAGTCCCTCTTATTAAACCTCTAGAGTTGTGTGAATTATACTAAGTTGTGGTTCTCAGGGCATATGGGATATGCAAAAAAAAAAAAAAAGAGAGAGAGAGAGATAAAAATGAAGCTGTAAAAGAACAGAAAGAATGAGGAAGAAAAGGAAGTGAGGTGGGTTAACACCATTCAGTTAGCAGTACACAGTATTCCTACTGATGTGCTGAAAAGACAAAGAGGCAGGCCCTTTTCATGATATTTATTATTCCTCTGCTGGGGAAGCCATTGCTCTTGTATTTGTCAGCAGGGAATACAGGGCAAAGATATGATGGATTAGCAATAAATGTATTTTCTACAGTGTCCATTACTTCATCAGATTTTTCTAGTCCCTAAATTCTCCCTAAATATTAAAAAAAAAGATATTTATGAAAGAAGAAATTGTCAGCTCCCAATAGTCTTTCTCAAACAAAAATTTAAAGCAAGAAACAAAAAGAAAATAATCTTTATAAGACATGTTTTGGGAAAGACTACTAGCATGTGACTCTAATGCCTTTTACTAATCTCCACTTAAACATTTACCAAGCCAATGTGAAAAGAGAAAGAAGGCATGAATGCACAGTCCACAAATTACCAAGTTTTGAGCACAGGTACATCCAGTTTTTTAACCAGAAGACATAAATAACTACTATAATCATGATCAAAAGCAAGTTATGGGTATTACAAATTAGAGTATATTCAAGTAATTTTTCCAGAAGAAAAATGCATGATTTGTTTGGGTTTAGGGGCATGAAAAAAGGGAAAGGTCTTGGGATTGCTAATATTTGATGTCTATCATATGCAAGTCCCTATATGTACAAATGCCACTTCTTTGTTTCCTCACAACAACCATGTATGGCAAACCTGTTTCCCCCTTTTTATAGATGGAGCTACAGGAAACTGAGCATGGTAAGTAACTAGTTTAATGTCATCCAGTTAATAATTGGGGGAGAAACAATATCTGCCCCCAAAAGCTGTGCTCTGGGCTTTATTATGATACCTTTCATTTCATATGTTACTATATATTTTCAGCTTTAAAGTGCTTTAAGTAATCTAATTATTTTTCACACTGCAACAAGTTATAGAGATAAGAAGGATGAGGCATTATAACTTTAATTTTACCAATAGGGAAACAGCTTAAGAAATTTTAAATTATTTCCCCATGTTTACTTGTAAGTGTAGTACCTAAGATATTTATTCACCTATCTGATTCTAAATCTAGTTCTTGCAGTGGAGCATAACACATTTCATCAAACTCAGTAACAAAATAAAGCACGGCATATGCTTTGATTCCTTAACAAGTCGTCTCAAATTGAAATAACAGATTAGAGTTATACATGCACACGTATTGCACTGTAGAATTATTTCAATATATATTACATATTCCAATGTGTAATTTTTCATTAACACAACGATTCCTGGCCAAATTGTTCTAATGTAGGAAGACTGAATAAAGAATAGCAGAAACTCCTCCAGCCAAAGAAAATTGCACACACACAGAAAAACACTAATAACTTCACTCTGTAATAGCAATAGAGGCATGATCTTGCCTTTGCTTGATTGGATTAAAACTGAATTTTAATAGAATAACCTTCATTTGACATTTAGCTAACGACTATTTCACAGAATCGTATTTCATTATAAAATGAGAGCCAATCTTAGCAATGATTGCAACACTAGTTATTATAAAAATGTTTCTTATTTTATTCTCTCAATCAATACCCTCCAAAGCCTATTCTAGGATTTATTTCCCTGCTTCTGGTTTGAAGAAGGAATGAAAAGAGAGCAAGGAACTTCCCACGAGGCATTATCATGAGAAACAATATTGCTTCACAATCTTCTAAAAGCAGACATACACATTAGCACATTTTTTAAACTTACAACTGCCATTTGAATATAGCTATTATTTTGTCCTTAAATGGAAAAAGAAATTGAAGTCATACTTGCCCAAGGTTAAATAGAGAGTGAGTGGCAAAACTGAGCTTTGAAACCCAAAGTTAATCATGCCTTATCTACTGTACCACCATTTTCCATTGGAAATTTGACTCATCTTAGGACTAGAAAATACTAAGAGTAGTTTCATCAATATCAGGTAAGACAAAAAGTGCAGGCAGTTGCTTCCAAAACTATCCAATTTTCTTTCCAATCTTAAAATCTCAGCTCATTAGAGCTGGAAGAAACAGCATTCATTGAGCAAACATTACTTTGTCTTACTATGAGCTAGAGGCCATACTAGAACCTAAAGATACAAAGATAAATAAGCCTTTGATCCATGATTCTATATTATTGATTACACACACACACACACACACACACAGGTATTTCATTATATGGAGATTCCCCTGTACTTTTTCTTGTCTTTTTTTTCTTGAACTCCAAATCAGTTTTTAATTTATTTAATTTCTTGCTGGACATTAAAATAAGAGACAAGCAAGACTTAAGGTAATGTGCAGTTACGATGAAAATACTAATGTAGATGTTTAATGTGTTTGGTCTCTTATCAGTTTCAGGGAATAAAAGAGATACTGAATAAATAAATATAAAAAATATCTTAAGATGAAAGATGAGACTGAAAAACAAGGAAATTAAGTGAATGAAGTTAGGCATTGTGAGCACATTTAAATAAAAATAAAGTAATCAAAATATATTTTAAATAATAATACAAACAGCGAATTGGAACATTCTTGAGCTGGAAGATCACTTGAAGCCACTTTCCCTAAAAGTAATGGGATAAGAAAAAGAAGGAATACTTAAGGCAGTTATCACAATATGCAGAAGATAAACATAGTAAAATAGAAATCTCTTTTGGAAGGTTATTCTGAAAAATAAAAATAAGCCAAGAGAAAATTACTTAGTATTTTAGAAAATCAGAAGCCCACACATGAACTGGGATTATAGGTGGTGATTTGGCCTTGATATAAGGTTTATTTTATTTTATTTTATTTTATTTTATTTTATTTTAAGATTTATTTTTATTTTACTACATATCTCTCCTCCCCCCGTTGCGGCGATACGCCAAGGCCGGCCGGTCACTGCACAGGCGCGGCTTTCCCTGCTTGTGGGCGGCTTCTGCTTCCATTCACAGCCGGCTCCGCTTCAGTTCGCGGGTGGCTGGCTGTGCTCCATTCGTGGGCGACCTGCCCTGCCCGTAGCAGCTTTGCCCTGTCCGTGGCAGCTTTTTGCCCTGCCCACGGCAGCTCCACCCGCCCATGGCGGCTTGCCCTTCTCAACGTGGTCTGCCCACTAGGAGAGGTCCCCGGGAACCGAACCCGGGGCCTCCCATGTGGTATACCAGCGCCCTATCCACTGGGCTATATGGCCGGCCCCAGGTTTATTTTTTAAAACTTTAAAAATTAACTTATTACAATGCTAATCATTTGCACTAGAAAAAGGAAGCAAAACATTACAGCTGCTGGGATAGAAAAATGTACAAGTAGAAGGGAGCACAGTGGAGAGAATGCTTCATTTTACCATTGGGCACAGGAAAGATGGGTGATTCACAGAGGAGGGAACAGTTTAGTTGGATTTTTGAAAATATATAGGTGTTCACAAAAGTGGACGGATGGAGTGAAGATGTGTTGGATGAATGGAGAACTAGTATAACTAAAGTTTGGGCAGACTCTGAGGGAACTACTATGATTTGAGATTGAGTGTGTGTGTGATCTTGAGTATGTATGTGAGTTAGAGAGAAAGAGAGAAAAAATTGAGTCCGTGTCTCCCACAAAACTCATTTCTACCTGGAACCTCAGAATGTGACCTTATTCAGAAATAGGGTCTTTGCAGATGGAATTAGTTAAGGCCAAATGGGGACATACTGAATTAGAGGAGGCCATAATCCAATGACTGGTGTCCTTATAAGAGGAGAACTCACAGATACACAGGAGCAATGCCACGTAAAAGACAATGGTAGAGGCCGGAACGATGTATCTGTCAGCCAAGGGACACCAAGAATTGCCAACAACCACACAAAACTAGGAAAAGGCAAGGAAGGACCCATACCTGGAGGCTTCAGAGAGAGCATGGCCCTGCCAATGCCTTAATTTCAGACTTCTTGCCTCCAGAACTGTGAAAGAATACATTTCTGTTGTTTGAAGTTACCATGTTTGTTTGACTTTGTTAGGCAACCCTAGGGAACAAATAAAGTGTGTGTGTGCGTGTGTGTTGGTGTGTAGGTGCTGGCAATGAGGAGTCGGAACCCCGCGATGTGAAGATCACATGAAGCTATGTGTCAAAGGTGGCCTTGAAATGGAGAATACAAACAAAATATAGAGGAGATAAGGAAAGAGACTGAAGACATAGGTGAGGCCATGTGGGGCCTGAATGCCTGAATGCTAAACTTTCTCCCATGTAACAAGGAGCCATTAAAGAGCTTTATAAAGGAACAAAACAAGAAGCAGAGAGAAGGCAGAAGATGCTGGTAAGTGTTGTGAGGCCAAGGGTACACATTACAACTTTCTTCTCTGTAATCACCAGTCCTTCTGATAGGGGAAAAATAATTAAAATAGCCAATTAAGGACAATTTATACTCTTCTTTTTTTCCCTGACCTTAACTTTGAAGGGGGAGTGAGGAAATTTCATACCAACCTGGCCTCAGGTGGAGTCATATCTGGCAAGTTTCAGGCCCTTAGATTGGCATCAGACACTTCTCTTGTCTCCTAGAGCTGTCCCTCTCCCAGCCTGGCTCTGGACATCCTGTGAGTATGTACCCTGAGGTGCCATTGATCACATCTGTTTATTTTTCTTTTTTAGGCATCTTGCCACACCTAGTCATTCAATAAATATTTATTGGGTACCTAGTATATAGGAGACGGTGCTCTAGGTTCTGGGCTATATAGCAACAAACAAAAGAGACAAAAATCCTCACCTGTATTAGTCAGCCAAAACGGTTGCTGATGCAAGTACCAGAAATCTGTTGGCTTTTATAAAGAGTATTTAGTTGGGGTGGAAGCTCACACTTACAAAGCCCTAAAGAGTCCAACTCAAAGTTACCTCCTCATCACACTCTGCTGCCACATGTTGAAGCAAGATGGTGGGCGATGTCTGTGAGGGTTCAGCCTTCCTCTTCCTCTTAAGCTCCGTGGGCTTAGCTTCTTCCACTCTCAGCTATAGGCTGGAGGGCTCGTTTCTTTCTGGGCTCAGCTTCTCTGTTTCTTCACAAAGTCAGCTGTGGACTATCGGGCTCATCTCTCTTCCCAGGGCCACAGGATCAAAGTTCACTCCTCTTCCGTGTCTGTGGTGCTCTCTCTGTTCCTCTGTGTGTATCCTATTCTGTGATCTACTTCCATCTTAGAGTCTGTTTTATCAGCCCACTAGGGGGGCAGGGACTCAACCCTGCAAGCCCTAATAACATGGCGGAATCAAAGCCCTAATCTTGATTTAATCAGGTAAACGTAAAGCCTTTGAACTTAAATCAATCAATCTGCCCAGAGGAACAGACCACTTTATGAATATAATCAGTATCTCTTTTTGAAATTCATTAATAATATCAAACTGCCACATCTCCTGATCCTGTTTACATTGTACTTACTGTTGATGTCTGTGACGTAGCTTCTAGTCCTGGCGTCCCAAAGTCCAAGCCTCTGTGGCCTCCTCATCTGAACCCCAGATTTCTATTTGTACACCAGCTCTCTCAGCACTTTTGTGCCTTTCTGTATAACACTGAGTTTGAAGGTTCTGAGAGGCCAGTAAACCTATCTAAACCCCTTCTTCAGTCATGTGTAATCTATTTCCCATGCAGCACTGGAATACACCCATGTCTTGCTATATGCAGGGTTTGAATTTCCCTAGGCTGTGCCCTAATTAATGTAGAATGAGCCCCCTCTGAAAGAGGATGAATGGGAACCAGTATGTGGATATCTAACCACTTGCCCTTTAATCCCTCTCTCCCTCTCTGACACCCAATCCAGAAGAAGATTGTTACTTTCCCTTTTACTCACTTCTGTTTCCTTATGTCATGTCTTTCTCATATCTTACTTTAATGTCATAATCCAGTCTTAACAGCAAAAAGCTGTAACTGTAACTATTCAAAAGGAATACTTTCCATATATATGTCCATATATATGAATGTATATGTATATATTTATATATATATGTGTGTTTTTAAGGAAGTATTTGCATTTTAAGAAATATTGCCTTGTTAAACAATGATCAGGTTTTGAGTCCATTAGAGCCAGTCTAACACAGGAGACAAGAGGACAAAGAGCAGAGTATTGGGGGCCGGCTGTAGCCCAGTGGATAGGGCACTGGTACAACACATGGGAGGCCCCGGGTTCGGTTCCCGGGGACCTCTCCGGGTGGGCAGACCACCTTGAGAAGGCAAAGCCACCGTGGGCAGGGCAAAAAGCTGCCACGGGCAGGGCAAAGCCACCACAGGCAGGACAAGTTGTCTGCGAACGGAGCAGAGCTGCCCGCGAACGAAAGCAGAGCTGCCTCTGCAGTGAAGCTGACTCAGCGTGTCGCCGCAACAGGGGAGACAGAGCAGACACAGAAGAACACAAAAAAATGAACACAGCAAGAACAAGCAGAAAGGGGGGGATATGTAACAACAACAACAAAAAAGAGCAGAGCATTGAGGAGAAGTTTAGGGTGAAGGCTCACACAGAACTGTAAGTAGTAGAAAATATAGATAATACCAAGGTTGACAGGTATCTCTCTGGGTAACTGGAGGGATGGTGGCATCATTCCTAGCCACAGAGGGCATAGCAAAACTGCTAGGCTGCTGGGCTCATGTTTGCATGTTGGTCTTGAAATATTTGTGGAATATTAGGTGAAGATGTACATCTATGTTTCAAACTCTGGGCTGAAAATCCAGATATGTTAATTCTTACCATAGAGGTGGTATTTGAAGCTGTGGAGAGATAATCTCATCCAACCCTCCCTTCCCACTCCCACTAACTCAATTTACAGACTCAGAGTCCAGGGTATGGAGAAGTTTACTCAGTGTCATACACAGGGTCAAATGGCGATTTTTTTTGGCAGAGTCAACCTAAAGTTTTCCTCACTCTCAGTTCAACAAGGAGGCCCATGATAAGTTAGGAAGAGAGCCTTTCAGATGGAAAGAGATGAAAAAGGAAACAAAATCTATGCATTTCAACCAAAATGTTAAGCTCAGAGATTTTACACATGTGAGAGAATTTTAAAGTTAAACTACCCCTGAATGAACTGCTATGTGTGCTTCCTGAAATACATGCCACATTTAGCTGTCATCAAAGTGAATTCATTGAACAACAGAACAGCCCCCAGGGCAAGAGATTCCTTGCATAAATTAGGTGTGAGGGATGAAAAGCACATTGGAGATGTCTCTACAGCAGAGCGAAGAAATATTGGTTTGCTGCAGAATTGAATAACTTCCTAGAACTCTTTAAAACGCTGCCGCAGTTCTGTGTCTATAGCATGGATAGACTTGGCTGCCCGTGGGAAGAACAGCATATCTGGGGGGGAAGAGGGGGGTAGCAGGTTACCCTCTGTAGTATCTAAGCAATCACTTCTGAAAAGCAGTCTCCAAAGTAAATCCTGTGTCTTCTACTTCAGATTGATTAGTAGCACTTGTGATACCCTGACAATTCAGAACGTATACCTCTAGAGTTGTCAACTGGGGCTTATTCTCTATTTATCAGTTTAACACAATTTCTTTTCTCATTCAATTATGTCATGGAGCCACATAGGAAAGTTGGCACTGTAATTTAAAGAACCTTCAAATTAAGGGCAGTAGAAATTTCCATAAGTGTATCATGGAGGGAGTGATGGGAAGGATATACTCTTGCATCCCAAGATGAACCTAAGCTGTCTGCTCTTTTTGCCCCAACTTAATATTCCAATACTGCACATTCTCAATGTGAGATCCAAATATCTAAAATGATATAAAACAATTAACTGTGGAAAACATGACATAATGTGATAGATGATCATATATTAAATTATATACTGAGCTTCAGAATATAATCCACAGTTCTGTGATATATCACAAAATTTTTTACAGGATAAAAAGATCAAAGCAAGGAAAACCATTACAAATGTAATTCTTAAACACCATTACCCACATACATTTGCAAGGGAGGCTGTATATCATTCATTCTTTCTTTCTTTCATTTGGTAACCAGAGCTGGGTTCAAATCCCAGCTCCACTGCTGGTCATGTGCTATGTTCCAGATATACATCTAGGATCTGCAGAGAAATACTTTTAAAGAGCTTACATACTCCTCTCAAGGAGTTTACAGTCTAATATGAGCATAGATATACAAACAAATAATTGTCATATAAGTCACAGTCAAATAATCATGATGGTGATTAATAGTTATAAAGATGGAACAATGAAGCTCAGAAGAAGTAGGTGGGTCAAAGAATGCATCCCAGAGGAGCAGAAACGTGAGAGGGTCTTAATGGAGGAGCAGATTTCTTGGAGCTGCGGGAGAGATGGTGTTCCGTGCAGGGGAAAGCCTCGGCAAGGACTGCTTTAAGACAAAATTGTGAAGTAGGCACTATCTGTGCACAGGCTCGTTGTATTCTACCATAGTCCTCCTTACTCCAGTGCTGACCTTTCCCATGTCCTGCACTTTTCTACGGTGATCTTCAACCTGAGTGTCCTCGTGTCCTGCATACCTGGCCTTTCCCAGACTTTGGTGAGATTGCAGCTCTGCTTCTCCAAAAGAAAGGAGTTAATATAGATACATGCAAAGAGTGAAACTGTTTTCTTGAATGACACTATCCAAAAACTGATTTTTTGAAAAATTGTTTTTATAATTTTTAGGCATGCATATCCAGTGCATACTTGAAATGATTAGTTTATAACATTTCATACATTCTTATGTAAATGATGTTTTATGTGAAATATTTCTATTTAAAATACTTAATTCTTTTTTTTAAAGATTTATTATTTATTTATTTATATATCCCTCCCTTGCTGCTTGTTCTTCCTGTGTTGATTTTTGCTTTTTGCATTCTTCTGTGTCTGCTTGTCTCCCCCTGCTGCGGTATCCCACCGAGTTAGCTCACTGCACGGCGGCTTGCCTTGCTCACGGCAGCTTGCCTTGCTTGCGGCAGCTTGCCCTCTCGAGGTGGCTTGCCAGCTCGCGGTGGCTTGCCTGCTCACTGTGGCTTTCCAGCTCGCGGCGGCTTGCCTTCTTGAGGTGGCCTGCCTTCTCGAGGAGGCCCCAGGAACCAAACCTGGGGCCTCCCATGTGGTAAACCAGGGCTCTACCAATTGAGCCACAGCTGGTTCCCAATACTTAATTCTTATTACATGAATCTACTTTCTCCCAATTGTTCATGTATGTATTCAGCACCAGGGCCTTCATTGTCACTAAAGGCAAGTTTCAAGTCACATAATACAGATTTCGGAACATATCATCCTCAATTACTTGGAAATCAGCACTTTTTTGTGACATAACACTGAATCCTTGTATGATGCTGTCTCTGGAATTTTATCCCAGGGTGCAAGTGCTCATTTGCCTTCTCTGAATGTGGCACTGAAAATATCCAAATGTTTATTCTAGCTGGGAGGGAAGAATCAAAATAAAGAACTGGAGAATGACAAGTAGGTAAAGGAAGCAGGAAGGAAGGAAAATATAAAGGAAGGAGGGCACCTGAACTATATTTGCTTCTGAAATGGTATTAATATAATTATAAAATAATTATAAATATAAAAATAAATATGAAACAGAAAATAAATGATATTGCAATTTATAATTTAATACTAATATACTGAATTGCAAATCCTAATGCATCATTAAAAAGAGGAAGTAGGACAAGGGATTTAGAAGTAAAATCATGAGATGCTGATCAAGAAAGAGGAGTGAGATGCTTCAGGGCTCTGTCCTGCCCCCACCCCCCGCCCTGGGCCTGAAACTTTGAACAACCAGCAAAAAGTAGCAGAAACATCTTTCTCAAAGCTCCAGAAAATACTGAAAAGTATACAGTAACAGGGTGAGCACTGAATCAAGGAAAAGGCTATTTAGAAGCTATAGGATCCTTAGCTGGGCCCTCCGTCACCCTCAGCTGCTAGGCCCAGAGCTGGCCTGCACTCCCAGGGTGGGCCCCTGGTCCTGGTATTGGTGCTGGAGAGAGCTGAGTAACCCTTGTGCACATGCAGAGAGGAGGTATATCTGGCTCAATCTGTCTGGTGGTGGCCTGAGGAACTCATCATCTTGGAACATGTCCTGCATATAGAAGGCCGCTCACAGAGCTCCTTCAGAATGCTTTGGTAGAGTATTCAAGTGGTGCCACCTGGGGCAGGGAATTGCTGCTGTAGGATACTCAGCGTGGTGCCTGGGACCTCTTAGGGCCATGCCCATGCACACACGCAAAATAAAAGGCGTGTGCAGACTGTGAATACTCTCGCTGTCCTGATTTTGTGATAATCAGGGTAAGCTAAACATTCACTATACTAGAAACCATGCATGTGTCCCTAAACCTAGTTTTTCTCCCTGGTCTGGTTTTTAGAATGCTGGTGATAAACCAAGCCTGATTTATTATATGGCCATCCTGTATGGGAAATGACTGTAGCTCTAGGTATCTTTGGTCAACCTTAAGAGACATAGCAGGCGGACAGATGTGGCTTGGGTGGTTGGGCGTCTGACTCCCTTATGGAGGGACCTGGGTTCTATCCCCGGGACCTCCCAGTAAAAAATTTAAAAAAAGAAAAATATAGAAGGCACATGTTCCACCAGGCCCGAGTGCAAGTGCGCCACCAGGCCCCATGAGCTACTCAGCAAGATGATGATGTAACAGGAGAGTGACACAAGGGGGAGACAAGATGAGATGTGCCGAAAAACCAGGAACTAAGGTGGTGCAGGCAGTAGGACGCCTCTCTCCCACAGCGGAGTTTCCAAGGATCGAAACCCAGTGAAAACAGGAGGA
>PVKH010040070.1:0-11110 GCA_004027955.1 Chaetophractus vellerosus | reverse complement strand
AAAAAAAAAAAAAAAAAAAAACCCTGAAGATCCTGTAACATAGATAAATAAACTATGGCATATACTAACTACAGAATACTATGCCATTAATTTTAAAAATATACAAAACTGACAGCTTCCTATGTACCAGCATGTTTAGATATCCCAAACACATAGGCATGTGAAATAAGTGAGCAAAAAATAGATGCATATAATATAACAGTACATATGTGAAAAAGATAAGGTGTTCTACTGGTAAATATAACACTTATTTGTCATATTTGCACAGCATATAACTATTACGCCATCTGTTATGATAACATTAATTTTCACAACTGGGGCTGGGGTAGTGCTACTAGCATCTAGTGAGCAGAGGTCAGGGATGCTGCTAAATATCCTACAGTGCACTAGACAGTCAGCCCCAGCAAAGAATTATCTACCTCAAAATGTGCTGAGGTTGAGATGCTATGGTCTAGATAGACAAAGAAGGGATCAGAATCAGGAGACAGAGGCAAAAAAGGAAAGTTACCTGGAACTTTTAACCCTTTTCAAAGAGAATTTAGCTGTGCATTACTCACATAATTTAAAAATTGAATAAAAATTAACCTTTAGTAGATTTCCATTGACCCTTTGTCACTGGTGTATGCCTCATCTCTCCTAGGTACATATCACATCCCAAATTTTAGGCATACCGAAATATTTTTAGTCCTTTAAATGTTTGTGTACTCAAAGAAATCTATTTTATTTTTTTTGAGGTATTGGGGTCTGGGAATTGAAACCTTCCAACTCCCTGCACCTAGTATGTGGGAAGCCGGCACTCAACCACTGAGCCACATTGGCTTCCCTGAGTTGGTTTTATCATTTGCTTTGCTTGTTGTTTGTTTTTCAGGAGGCACCAGGAACCGAATCTGGGACCTCCCATGTGGAAGGCAGGCACTCAACAGCTTGAGCCACATCCACTCCCAAAACCTTTTTTTTTTCCCACATGATGATCCTTCTTCTCCTCTTTCTTCAGCTATTCATTCTTCAGAACCCTACCAACTCAAGTACCATTTTCTCTTCTCTTCCCAGTGAATCTGTTCTCTTCCCTTTCTCTGCCATCTCGGTAGTCCATAGCCAGATGGTATTGTAAGTAGACCTTGGCATCCTGAAATGGGGAAGTTGGTTCTGCAGAGCAAACACTTAGCCAGCCATGGAGAGCATCAGACCTGTTGCACCACTCAGTAAAATACTCCAAGGGGCAGTCTGCATGTCACACAACCACTGACGTATGAACCTCTCTCTATAGCAGGGGTTCTTAACCTTTTTTGTTCCACAGATCTCTTTGCTAGTCAGGTGAAAACCACTGACCCCTTCTCAGAATGTAGTGGCAGATAGTTTTATGACACTCAACTAGTGTCAGGTCTAACAACTACCGTAATTTTGAAATATGGTGAGCATAAATGATTTTTCAAGATATGCAACAACTGTAATGTGATATGAAAGGAACACTACAGTAATTTATTGCATACATTCATAAGTGAAGAAAATGCTAGATTTCAGTTAGAGGTCAGAGAAAATAAAGATAAGTTGATTTTTTTTCAATTCAAGCTCACAGACACCCTGAAACCTTTCCAAGAATGCCTTGGTCCGTGGACCCCTAGTTAAGAACCCCTGCTCTATAGAGAATCAGAAAATCTCCCTTTTAGTATCAAGCATGCACCTCACATCAACAGAGGTTGCAAAATCAAATGTATACTGGAATGGAAGCTTTCATAAACCTAGGAAATGGGCAGGGAAGGCACTCTGGCAACTGGAGAGCATAGTGCCATCTCTAGAGGGGGCAGGCTAGGCCCATCTCCTGCTGACCATTCCCAGGCGGGCCTCATATTGCCAGATCTTCAAAGATAAATTGGAAACTCAGAATTTTATTGTGCAATTTCTTAATTCTTAGAATTTTAATGTCAAAATCAAAACTTTAAAATCATTATGCAAATGAAACAAAATGTTTCTGTGGACTAGATCTGGCTTGAAGTTTACTGATTTTTGAACAATGTATTATACCGATCCATGAATGAAATTCCTGAACAGGATAAACAAAGAAATGAAAGTCATACTGTAGTATGGAAGACAGGCACCAAAGCACACAAGAACCCAAGAGAGGTGACTTATTGCACCATCTTTAACATATCAGTGCCAACCTGCAGGGAAACATGGACCAATCCAAGGCAGACCCTGATCACATTAGACAAGTAACACCTTCTCCTGCGAGAATGAGTAAGTGGGAATGGTAGAAAGAAGAATCTGTTATTTCTCCTTAAAACTATTCAGATGTCAGGAGGTCTTATTTCATAGAAAGAAGAACATGGAACAAAGAGTCAAAGAGAGAAGACATTTTCTCCTACATTAATGATATAAAACTGGATTCTCTTTGAATCTAACTTTATGACCCCATTAACTGTTTGCAAACACTCAACTCTCAGATGTCTCAATAGACAGACATCACAGAAGACATTTTTTGCAGTCTGATGCATGGTATTCTCTTTGTTACCAGCTGCTTCATCAACCATGCTCCTCAGAAGAGAAAGAATCACAATGGCCAATGTCTAGGCCAAATGATCTTTTCACTGTGTGGCCCTCAAAATTCAGCCAAAGCTGGGAGCCAAGTGAGAGCAGAAAAGGAGTCTGGACCTCAATTTCTGGTCTGTCACAACCACGCCAACTGTCTTTGGAACAGACTCCATTCTCAAATGTCTCCAGTGGGATCTGTGGTTTCAGAATCTTGGATGCTGGCCTCGGGCATTTCTCTCTGTGTGTATCACATGGAAAGAGGAGAGACTGACTCATGGTGGAGCCCATTCAGACAACCAGGAAGGAAGTGGCACATGATCAGATTTCCCTGACAAGGAAAGACTATAAGGTCCAGCCCCTCCCACATATAACACACTGAAACATGTGCCTGTTGCCATGGAAACCCCATAATGCAGGGTAAGCAAATGCAGCCTGAATAGCTCCCATCCAAAATGCTCGCTGAGGCCCGCTGCTTTCAGTGCCTTTTATCACCCCAGCTGGAGTCCAGCTGGAGCCAGAATTAGTGATGGGTAAAGAGCTCAAAAGGCTGCTGGGTCCCTTCCAGGGCACCTCCGATTTATGTAAAACCGCTTGGGTTTGGAAGACTTGAGTGGCCAAGCTGTCCCGTGAGAGTCCCGACTCCTCTCTTTCTCTCATCCTGGGCCACAAACTAGCATCTCAGTCTGTGTGGGAGGAGTGGGTGGGATGGAAGCTAATCAAAGCCACTTTTAAAAAGTTTCCAGGGTTTGCAAAAAAAGGGTGTTTTGGGTAAAGACTAGAACAAACTTTTGCTCCAACCCTAATTCCCCTTCTTTCTTATATACACACAGATTGAGCTAGACTCTATAGCAATAAGCAGAAACCTTTAACAAAACTATTAAATGTGATTTTCTTGCTCCAGAGAGAAGCAACCGCCATGGGCTAAATATAAATCCAGAATGTCCAAGGTTCAATTTTGAAAATTTTACATTAATCAGAAAAAATAAAAACATTTCCCCTACTCTGGGCTCCTTTCTACAGATTGTCCACTCAAGTAAAGTGAAGACATAATAGCTAGCCAGAGCCCACATATATTGCTAAACTGTATTTCTAAGCTCCTAGGATAAAAAAAAATAAATATAGAAATGGCAGGAAATATCTCAGAAGATTTTATGGGCCACATGGCATGATCTAGCCCATGAGAACTACTTATGTGTCAGATCAACTGGACTCGCAGAAAAGAGAGTTTGCAAAAATTTTATTTGCTCAGAAACTATAGTAACTTCTTACATTCCCTCACTTAAATGTTACATTGCTCTCCTCACACCCAACAATTTCTTCGCTGGTACATGTGAGATGGGGACAAGAAAGAGGCACCAAGAAAGAATGTAACATTATCAGAAAATCAATAACCATTGCCTTTCTCTTTAGATGTCTTATATATCCTAAATTTATATAGCAGATAGGAGAAAAGACATATCCTTCACTTTTCCCATTTAGAGCCTTGTGTGGGGGTGGGGAGACAGGTGGTTTGCTAAGTTCTGGAGCTGTATTTGTTTAATGAAGCTTTCTAACACAAGTAACTCAGAAAGAAATGGGAGAAAATACAAAATAAAGCTTAATGGAGAAGTATGATTTTCCACAGCCTCCTGTCTTGAAGAGGGCAGTGATTCCAAATAAGGGAAAGAAATGGGTCACTTCATCACTCTCATTTCATGAGCAAGGAGACGAAGGTTCCAAGATGGAAGTAGCTTTAAAAAATCTAGCAGTTTTAGGCATGTCTTACCCTGTAGCATGCCTGCATCCAAGTCTTGGGTGTGTGCTATCTCTTTTCTTGTTTCTTAATAAACTCTTGTTACTGGCCTTCAAAAAAATCTAGCAGCTTTATCAACCACCTACCATGTGCGGCCAAGCATAGGGCAGCATTTAATCCAGGGCTGTCCTCATCTTTTGATGAGATAACTTATTTGACCAACTGGAATATTTAAACAACAAAGATAAAACAGTAAAATGGACACAATAGTAAAAACACCTATTTCTATTATTTGATTTATCAATTATGTTACCAGAGATTGTTAGTCATAAATTCATATAACATATTTTATATATATATATATATTTATAAATTCTTCCAGTTTTCAGGAATCTATTTTATACAAACTCCTTACATTAATGTCTCTATCATAAGTCATCTAATAGCTTTCTAGAGCTCATCATCTATGCATTCATTTAGTCTGATTGAGGTATAGTTATTTTTCATCCATGTATAATACTGTCATGCCACAAGTATCTATTTTCCTTGCAATAGAACACTCTGTTTGTTGTTGTGATATTTTTAAAGTCACCTTGTGGACATTACATTCTTGAATTCCACAATGTACTCCCTCAGGAATAATTACAAAATGCACTAAATATCCTTGCCTCCTGTTTTACCATTTGGCCAGGTGACCTCTATAAATCTCAAACTTTGCATTGATTTTAATAGGTTAGTTTTTTCCTAAAACAATATTTTTGCTGCTATAAATAATGTAATTGAGTGATTGTCCATAAATCTACAAGACTTGTAAAGCCTTGATTATAAGATGGTCCCTTGTTTGCCAAGACAGAATTTTTTTAGATGAAAAGTCCTTTCCTTCCATGCAGTCATCTACAGCACTGTGGCAGAGCTGGGATGGGATTGCAATCCTCTGTCTTCTGGTTGGGAGTTTACGGTACTGCTCAACCCTATTGGTGGACTGTAAGTTTCTGGAGAAAGGCAGTGTCTTATTTCTCATATTCAAGTCCTGTTACAATATCTGATGCAGTGTAGGTTCTCAATAAATGTTGAATAAATGAATGAATTAATTAAATAATCAAAATATCTTGTATTACTTTAACACACTTCCCACCCTTGATTGAGATATGGGTGGGAGGGAGGGGAAATTTAAAATTCTAAATGTTGTCAAGTCACACTCTAAACCAAAGAGGTACATTGTTAGTTTCTTATGACAATCTTATGTGATTTTATTTGGATAGGACCATATTGCTACGTCTCGGGGTTCAGGCTCATCATCTGAGCTTGCTAAATAGGAGAAGTCATCAGCCCAGAGACAGCTCATCACTTTGTGGCCATGAAAAATGGTTCAGGAAGGCAGATGCCAAGAATGTGGCTGGAGAGCTCCCGGTCTCAAGGACAAGTTCCCATAGGAGAACAAACGCTTCTCTGGAGTATTGTCAATTACAATCCTGCTTTCCAGCCCACAAAGCCCCCAAGAATCCAGTCAACTCCCTGTGCTGGAGCTGGTGTTGCCTACCTAAGAGCCAGCAGCTGTGGCGTTTTCTTGGCTTTGCTCAACTGTGTCATGATCTGGGGCTGTGGTATGGGGGAGTTAACCCACACATGAAGTAACACAAGGAAGGTTGTGCGGAGTTCCGTTTCTGAGAACAAAGCTCTGGATTGCTGAAATTGGTTGGACTTAAGCATCAGAAAAACCCTTCTGGGATCACGTTGCCTTGATGAGAAGAGGAAACACAGAGGTCAGCGGAGACTGGGCAGTTGTGAAATAGGCTAAGCTCATCTGCAGTCTCCTCTTCCTTCAGGGATAACTTCCTACTCCCAAAGGTGCCCTTTCACTGCAGCTGTCAATACCAGGACAGGACACTCATGGGACTCACCAAACCCATCTACCTTTCCCAGTTCTGCCTACCTGTCCTGAGTCTCTTCCCTGCACTCCAATTTTGTTTTCTCCTTCATGTAATTAGCTAATTAATACCTGGTTCAAAGCACTTTCAAGCTACCTTATTAAGTGACATTTACTATGGCCCCTCAAAAGTTCTAGAATAACATTCATCTTGTTAAGATAAAATAGTAAGTGCTTCATGGTCTGGCTCCTGCCTCCCTCACTAGCATCTCTTCCCTTGACTCCAACCAACTTTATTCAAAGTTATGCCAAACTACTTGTGGTTCCCTGAGCCTATCATACTATTTCATTCCATACCTTGACTCACACTTTCCTCTCTGCCTGGAATGCTTCTCTACCATTTTCTAATCTTGTCAACTGTTACACATCCTTTAAGATTCAGACCAGGAAACAGCTACTGCAGGGAAACCTTCCATGACACTCTTTCCCTCTCCCAGGATGGTTAAAAGTCCCTGGTGTTAATGTGCACCAGAGCAACAATTTCTTTTTACAGTGTTTGTCTGTTCCCCTGTTGACTTGTCCCCAACTGACTGTGAGTTCCTAGAAATACAGGAATATCTTGTGGCAATGATAGGAAACTGAAATCAACTTAATATCCATTAAAAAAAAAAACTTGGGAAAAAAGAATTGCAGAGACTCAGACAGATATTCACGTGACAATGTTCATAGCAGCATTCTTCACAAAACCTAAAAGGTGGAAGCAACCCAAGTGTCCATCAACAGATGAATGGATTGACAAAATGTGGTCTGTACACACAGTGGAATGTTACTCAACCTTACAAAGGAATGGAGTTATGAGACACACCACTGCACGGATGAACCCTGACGACATCATACTGAGCTGATTCCACTCACAAGAAATAGCTATAATATGCAAACACATGAAAGACAGAAAATAGAGCACAGGTTACCAGGGCTGGGGGGTGGGAGTGGAAATGGGGATTTAATGCATAATGGGTACAGACTTTTTGTTTGGGGTGATGGGAAAGTTCTGGAAATGTTTGGTGTTGAGGTTAACGTAGCACTGTGAATGTAATTAATCCCACTTGATGTGTGTTTGGGAGTGGTTGAGATGGGAAGGTTTGTGTTGTATATATGTTTCCACAATGTAAAAAAGGAGCAACAAAAGAGACAATGACGAGTAAATATAATATATGACCTTGGATTGGATCTACTAATGGAGGAGAAAAGGCTCAAAAGGACATGATTGGGATATATGAAAAGAAATGGGAATATAGTATAGGAAACATAAGGGTATATTTATCAAAAATTCAACTGTGCAGTTCTTGGGTCACAGCTGAACTCAGCAGTTCAGACAATATCACCAGAACTCACTTGCTCATACTTTCCAATCTGTTTTCTTATTTGTAGGTTTTATTCTTAGGAAGATTTTCTCTTTTCTTTTGTGGCTCCTAGAATATAATTAACAAATGTAAAATGGGCATACATAAATTTGGAAAGAAAGACAAGGGCTAGATCATGCAGAACCTCATGATCATGTTAAGGATTTTATATTTTATTATATATTGTGAAGCCTTTGGGGATGTAAGCACAAGAAACCAATATATGCTAACACAATCACTCTAGTTTCCATTGGAGAAAATGAATGGGAGAGGCTAGAGCAGAAGTGGGAGTTAGCAGCTAAGAGGCTCTTTTAATAATCTGGAGAGCAAGAATGTGGTCTGAAATACGGTGATGAGAATGAAGATGGATGAAAGTGGACAGTCAAGACATATTTTGGAAACAAAACTGGCATATGGTATTATGGATTGGATGGAGAAACTGGCTCTGGAAAGAGGGGAGTCAAGGATGTCTTTATATTTAGGACTTGAAAACTAGAGATGCCATTTTCTGAAAGAGAGATAGCTTGGTGGGTCAGAGATAATGAGAAGAGGGGGCAGGTTCGGAAGGCAGAATCATGAGCTCTATTTGGATGTGAGGCATCACGTGGACTTCAGTTTGTTTTGTTCACAGGCTTTTCTGCCCAGACCATGCATCCAAAATAGGTATCTAATGCCTGACTAGAGAAGAAAATGATGTCAAAAACATTTGGGGGATATGGACACTACGCTTGATGTGTAGGGGTCAACTTTTAAGTCTCAGATTGAAGATTTGATTAGAGAAAGATTTAGACTTAAGGCACCATATTAACCAGATCTTGAGTCTCTTACTAGTTCTGTTGCTCACTAGCTTTGTTATCTTGATCAGTTTGCCTCCATTCTCTGAACTACAGCCTCCTCAACTACAAACAGGGATAATTCTACACTCCATTTTAATGTATAGATAGATATTAACATCAAAGGAAATTTTAAGTGAAACTGGGCCAAGCAAGAGAAATTGGTACATTCTTTCTTTAGGTCCTAAACTTTTGAAATAACCCCAAGAACAACCCTGGCCTTCTGGCATCAATGGAACACTTTGCTTGCTTAGTTTTTTAACCACCCCCATCACCCCCAGCTAGTTGCTCACAGTTTGTCCCCTGTGGCTGCGTTGAAATGCATTTCTCTCCTTTTATGGCCTAGTTTCTTAAGCTAAGTCCAGTCCGTCTGGTTGCAGGAAAAGGCCAGAGAATAGCTGGCATGACTTTCCTTCCCCCAGCTGGTGGGGAGTTAGAGATGAGTTCAAATATTTTGCCAACAAACTGCTGAGGGCTAAAACAACCACCTGTGAACTGAGCTTGACTGTTTTCTAATTTTTAATGGCAATGCCTGGGAATGCCCAGGAAGGGGATGAGATCATCTGTCTCGTCCGTGAGCAGCGTGTTCTGCAGGTCTTCTCATTCCACATTACGTCATTCTGGAGAGAGAAAGTGTCTGGACATTCCTTCCACAGTCTGCGGGGGTGCTAAGCAAGAGAGACACTGGTGTGCTAGAGAGTTGTAATTTCCCAATTTGGATCATACACGGGTGTGCATACTCACTAAGTCTGCCAACAATTACAGAGTTTTTACTATGTGCCTATGGCTTTTGATGTAAAAATGATCTTGCACATCCATTTACTTATTTGTTAATTTAACAAATATTTATTTAGAGTGTTTATTCTCCTTATAGGTGCTGGGAATACAGAGGTGAACCACCTCAGAGAGGTTTCATTCCTCCTACTCTGTAAACAAGCCCTGATGTGTAGTCCACATACTCAGCCTTCACTCTGCATTTAATTCTCACATGTGCTTTCTGTTAGTTGTTCTTTCTAATTAAACCAAGAGTTGTGTGACAGAGGTTAATATCAAAGAAAAGGAAGAGAAAAAATGCTCCCACTTCCTCTCTGATTTTCATAAGAACATTGGATGGTCTATGTTTGAAAAAAAAAATCTATAACAGTTGGGAGTTATTCCACTATGGGTGCCAAGACATCATGAAGCCACCGTTCTTTCTGTGGACCAAAGCGACAGGCTGCCTGCTGATATGTGCATTTGTATTCAATGCAAAGAGTTTGTTCTAAATAGACTTTACTCAGCCCTTCATAATCATGAATAGATCTTATTACCCAAGCAATCATTGAAAGCTACTTTCAAACTGTGCTTTTAAAGACAGATATCAACGAAGACTTCAAACTCATCCATTTTGCAGATAATCAGGTCCCAGTTCCATGAAGGTTAATGTACTGGGACTATGGTTGGGTTCATAGGAAAAAGTAGGGAATGACAACAGAAAGCAAAGGAAAGTTAAGGGAGGAAGTGGGAAAATGAGTTAACATTAATTCTGTGACAGGCATATTTCATAGTCTTCATCATAACCTTGTAAGGCACACCATACATATATATCCCTATTAAAAGACAGGCAACTTGAAATTTATGGAGATTCCGGAGCCAGCCAAAACCAAACAGGTGGTGAACATGTCATCTGGGATTCACATCTAGGTCTAGCTTTTCTCTACCATTCTATCGGCCAGTTACCTCTATTTCTTCTCAACAAGTCCCTGATCTCTGGCATCTGGAAGTCTATTAACTTTTCCAATCACTAAAAGTCCAGGGGATTGAAATTTTTGTTTGGTAACTCCAAATATCTAGCTAATCCAAATTTAAAAAGAGAATACTAGCCATTTAAAACACTTCATCCAAAAAATTCTGGTTTCAAGCTCCTGACTCCCCTTTGAGGTTACTTAATTGGGATCTTATAACAGATATAAATAGAATTGGGTAGTCCTCAAGGCTCCTTGCTGAGTGACCACTGATATGGATTGAGGTTTGGACGACTCATCATGAAAACTATTGTAACCGATTGGTATTACGCTCCCTATTACAGTGGCTTCTCTACAGAGGAAGTAGAACTGTTCCTCCTAAAAGGATTTCACAAGTTATATGGATTAATCACATAGCTTGCCATGTTGTGATGTGTCTACATGTCTGACTTCCCATTTGGAGTGCTGGGTCCTTCAGAACAAGATGCACACTGACTCAATCTCACCATGTCCCTACAGAATGCCACGGTGTTGGCACCCAGTCATCTCTGAGTAAACACATATCAACCATCTCTTGCTGCAAAGCAAACCGCACCAAAACTTAGTGGCTTCAAACAGCAACCATTTATTTAGCTCACAATTCTCTGGGTCAGCAATTTAAGGCAGGGTTAGCTTGGCATCTCTTCTGGTTCCTGCTGTGCTTCCCTATGAGTATGTGGTTAGCTGTATCCAACTAGGCAGCCCTGCTTCTGAGGGCGGCTGTCCCCTGGAGCAAAAGGGGGTAAATAGGGCTTTCTATGTCGCCTCCCACTGTGCACTGACAAGGGTGCAAGAGTGAGCAAGAGATATAGAAGCAGGCAAAGCTTCCTCAAGTTACAAGGGCAGCCCGGATGAAAAGGTTGGGGAAATAAACCCCTACCATTGATGGAAAGTGGTACAGAGACACATTGGGGTGGGTGCAGGATGAGTAGAGAATTGGGGCCATTTTTCAATCTACCAGAAAACACTTGTTGAGTGAATGA
>PVKH010040069.1:0-11108 GCA_004027955.1 Chaetophractus vellerosus | reverse complement strand
TTTTGCCATAAGAGCATTCCCACCTCTGTACTTTCAACCTCATACCCACAAATCCCAAGTGTTCACTTGGTCCCTCTCTCAACCCTCCCGCCAGTATCCTGGACCTTCTGACCCACCCTTCCCAATCTACCCACCTGTCAACCCTGCACCACCTAACCCAATAATATCACTACCCTCCTGTCCTATCCCTTCAATATGCAACTACACACTATCACTTTACCATAGATTACATCCGTATAGGTGATGCCTCACAACCTTCTCTTCTCTTTCTATTTCTTGTGAACCTATCTTACAGACAATCGCTCTCTGAGACTGCTCAATTTCCTTAATTCATATCAGTGAGGTCATGTACTGTTCATCCTTCAATGCATGGCTTGCTTTACTCAACATAAGGTGTTCAAGATTCATCCATGTTATCCCATGTGTTAGCACTTTATTCCTTCTTACAGCTGAGTACTATTCTATTGTATGTATGCACCACATTTTGTTTATCCATTCATCTGTTGATGGGCACTTGGGTTGATTCCAACTTTTGGCAATAGTGAACAATGCTACTATGAACATTGGTGTGCATATAGCTGTCCTTGTCTTTGCTTTCAACTCTTCAGGGTATATACCCAGCATTGGAATTGCTGGATCATATGGAAATTCTATAGTTAGTTTTTTGAGGAACTGCCAAACTGTCCTCCATGGTGGCTGGATCATTCTACAATCTCATCAGCAGTGGATGAGGGTTCCCATTCCTCCACATCCTCTCCAACACTTATAGTCTGCTGTTTTTTTTAAATAGCTGCCATTCTAATGAGTATAAGATGGTATCTCATTGTAGTTTTGATTTGCATTTCTTAATAGCTAGAGATGTCAAGCATTTTTTCATGTGCTTTTTAGCTATTTGTATTTCTTCTTTGGAGAAGTGTCTTTTCAGGTCACTTGCCCATTTTTTAAATGGGTTGTTAGTCATTTTATTTTCGATGTGTAGGGTTTCTTTATATATGTGGGATATTAGGCTCCTGTCAGATATATGGTTGCCAAATATTTACTCCCATTATGTAGGCTGCCTTTTTACTTTCTTGATAATGTCCTTTGAGGTACAGAAGTCTTTAATTTTGAGGAGATCCCATTTATCTATTTTTTCTTTTTAAGCAGATTTTTTAACACCATAGTCTTGCATGTCCTTAAATTATTTAAATTCAATGACCCTCATGTTCTCTACCTATTAATCCCTGTAGATATATTTTCCCCCTTTATTAGAGAAGTTGTGGGTTTACAGAACAATCATGCTCAAAATACAGAATTTTGGTATACCACCCCACCACCAACACTTTGCATTGGTGTGGAACACTTTTTACTATTGATGATAGCACATATTAATTAAAGTCCATGGCTTAACATAGGGCTGACTTTTTGTGTAGTGTAGTTTCATGGATTTTAAAATTTTTTTTTGTCTATATACAATCTAACATTTCCTCCTTTTAATCATGTTTGGACATATATTTCAGTGCAGTTAATTGCTAGCATCACCAACATCTGTTACCAAAACATTTCTGTCATTCCAAACAGGAACACTAAACTTTTTAAGCCTTAACGTTCTATTCCCTATCCCCATCCTATCCCCTGGTAATCTATATTCTAGCTTCTTCCATGTTTTTAAATAAAATACAGTGCATTTAAAAATATTACTAACAGTGTTGTGTTAAAGTGTCCTACTATTAATGTAGAACCAACAATTTCTCCCTACAAATCTGTCAGTATTTACTTCACATATTTTGGGGCTCTGCTGTTAAGTTCATATATACTCATTATTGTTACAGCTTTCTGTTGAATTTCCCCTTTATCAGAATGTAATGACCATCTTTTTCCCTCAACTGTTTTTGACTTAAAGACTATTTTATCTAATATTAGTAGAGCCACCCCACCTCTCTTTTGGCTACAACTTGTATGATATATTTGTTTGTTTTTCCCATCCTTTTATCCTCAACCTACTTTTATCTTTGACTTTAAGGTGAGTCTCAGGAAGACAGCATATAGTTGGGTCATGTTTTTTAATCCATTCTGGCAATCTCTGCCTTTTTACTGGAAAGTTCAATCCATTTATATTTAAAGTCACTACTGATAATAAAGGTCTGTCTTCTGTCATTTTGCTACTTAGCCTTTGTAAGTCTTATATCTTTTTGTCTTTCACTTTTGTTAAAGCCTACTTTTATATTTATTTGATTTCTGGTGTTGTATCATATTGAGTGCCTTCTCATTTCTATCTGGATATGTTTTTCATGTTTTCCTTGTGGTTACCATAAGGTTAAAATTTAACATCCTGAATATATAACAATTATATCTGGTTTGATACCAATTTAATTTCAGTAGCATGCACCTATACACTTCCTATAATTTTCTGTCCCCCCACCATTTTTTTTGTACTTATTACCTCTTATGTCTTTGTACATTGTATGTCCAAAACCCTAGATTAATCATTACTTTTTATGCATTTGAATTTTAGCACCAACAGGAAGTAAGAAGTGGAGTTACATACCAAACATTACAATACAATAATACTGGCCTTTATAATTACCCAAATGATTACCTTTACCATAGGCCTTTATTTCTTTGATGCTTCGAACAACTGTCTACCGTCCTTTTACTTCAGTCTGAAGAACTCTCTTTAGCATTGCTTATAGGGCAGGTCGAATGGTGATGAACTCCCTCAGCTTTTGTTTATCTGAAAATGTCTTAATTGCTCCCTCATTTTTCCTCCACTGAGATGGTTCCTTCATCTGTTTGCTCATTGTTTTTGCTCATTGTCTCCTCATTGTCTGCTCACTATTTTTTTGCTCATTGTCTGCTTGTTCTGTTTGTTTTTTCTTTAGGAGACACCAGGACCTAAACTGGGACCTCCCAAGTGGGAAGCAGTTGCTCAACTGTTTGAGCCACATCCACTCCCTGCTTGTTTTTTTCTCGGTGTCTGCTCATTGTGTTCTCATTGTCTGCTCGATGTCTGCTTGTTGTTTGTCTCCTTTAGGAAGCACCAGGAACTGAAGCCAGGACCTCCCATGTGGGAGGTGGGGACTCAACTGCTTGAGACATCCGCTCCCTCTCCCTCAATTTTGAAAGAGAATTTCACCAGATATAAAATTCATGGCTGGCCATTGTTTTCCTTCAGCACATTAAGCCTTCTTGCCTCTATGTTTCTGATGGGAAAACTACACTCAGTCTTACTGGGATTCTTTTGTATGTAACACATGGCTTTTCTCTTGGAGCTTTCACAATGTTCTCCTTGTCTTTTTTGCATTTGATAGTGTAATCACTATATAATGGGGTGTATTTTTCTTCATGTTTTTCCTGTTTGGTACTGTCTGAGCTTCTTGGATGTGCATATTAACATCTTTTGCTAAGTTTGAAAAGTTCTCCTTATTATTGCTTTCAGTATTTCCTGTCTCTTTTTCTCTTTCTTCTCCTTCTGGGAGTCCCATAATGCATATATTGGTTTGCTCGATGGTGTCTCATTGCTGTCTTAGGCTATTTTCACTTTTAATATTTCTTTTTTTCTTTCTGCTTCTCAGTTATACTCATTTCAAGTGTCCTGTCTTCAAGTTCACTGATTCTTTTTCTGCCAGCTCCATTCTACTCTTGAAACCCTCCAGGGCATGTTTCATTTCAGTGGTGGTGGTCTTCAACTCCAGTAGTTCTATTTGGTTCCTTTTGAAAATTCTTATTTCTTTACTTAGACTCTCAAATTGTTCATTTGTTGTTTTCCTGATAACCTGTAGTTCTTTATCTGTATTTTCCTTCATCTTCTTAAAATCATTTTTTAAAAGACTTTGGTATGTTCACATTCTCAACTTCTTCACTGGTGTTTTCTGGATTTTTACCCTCTTTCTTTGGATGGGCCATCATTTCTTGTTTTTGTTGTTGTTGTTGTTACTGCTGCTGCTGTTGTTGTTTTCCTTGTACTACTCTTTTGTTGCACACTGTACTTTTTGTTTTTTGAACCTAGGACCTTGTATGTGGCAAGCCCGCGCTCAACCACTGAGTCACATTGGTGCCCCTGAATTGGTTTTCACATTTGTTTTCCTTGTTGTTTGTTTCCATTTTCTTTAGGAGGCACTGGGAACTGAACCTGAGACCTCCCATGTGGGAAGCAGGTGCTCAATCACTTGAGCCACATTGGCTCCCAACACTCTACATTTTGATATTTTAAAATGTCAAACCCAGGATTTACTGCCTGGTATATCTGTTTCTTGGATTTATAACCAGCTTGTGATAAGACAGAGATTTTGTTGAACTTCAGCTCTCCTATCAGGAAGGCTGGCCAAGACAAATGTACTGTGCAGGGTTTTCTCTATTTTACTGAGTCTTTGTCTTGTCCTGGGATTTTTCTCATTATTGCTTTGAAGTTACCCAGTTTACAAGAGTTTGGTTGTCCCCTCTGTTTCCTAGGAGACAAACTTCCCTCTACTGGGTATCTGAAGCCAGTAAGCCTTTGTCCCAGACTGTCTGCCTCTATAGTTTTATAAAGTCTTTTCATTATCTCATGCTGCTTTTGTCTGGAGGGCAAATTCTGGGAGGAAGGTCACTCCAAGGAGGACATTCTAAATTTGGTCTTTCCCAGCCAAAACAGGTCCAGGGACCCACAAAGGGGCCCAGACTTGTTCCAAAGTGTTTTATGGAGGGGTTCAGGAAGGGGGTCCAAACCTTCTCTGATGGCTCTCCAAAGCTGAGCTTTTCTGGCCTGCCCAGAAAAGGCATCCCTATAGCTAAATTTCCCCTACATCCCTGAGGAAGTTCTGCATCTTTAAATCTCCACTACCTCTGTCCATGTCTGGGGAAGGTTGGAACAATGGCTGCCACCAACTTTGTCTGGGGCAGGGTTGAAACAATAGCTGCCCTCAGAGCCAGGAGCCAGTGATATAAATTTGCTAATCAAAAGCTATGACCAGTGATTGGCCATGTACACCCCTGTTCTTGGTGAAGAGGATTTTTATGTCTATTTCTCTCATGGCAGATATACAGGGCCTGGACCCTGCAAAGGCTTGCCACAAGAGTGGGGGATGGGCACCAGCAGCCACCACATAGAGAGAGCAATTTTCAGTTCTTTAATGTAATTTATCAGCTTCTTCCTCCCACTGTTCCCTAGATTCTGTATAGTATTTTTCTGGCCTCTGGAGTTTCCAAATGGTTGTTTCAGACCATTCCTTCAAGTTTATGAGTTGTTTTGGAGGAAGGACTGAGTCCTAGATTTCCTTACTCTGCCACCTTCCCTACCTGCCCCCTCACTCACCATAGGCATCTTGACATCAACTAGTACTGCTCTTAATCAAAAACTTTGCAAAACATCTGTTTTTTCCACCTCCTCTATACTACTTCTCTCACTTCTTCATGTGATTGGAACTTCTCAATTTCTAAACATCATAGTCCATCTATCAATGCACTTCTTACATTCTTTTTTCCCATTTTGGTTTTGTTTATCAATGTAAACAATTGGAATTCTAGGCTTGTCTTAGTTTCCAAGGGCTACAGTAACAAAGTACCACAAACCGAGTGACTTGAAAAAGAGAAGTTTATTGGCATAACAGTTCTGGAGGCTGGAGCCTGAATCAAGCTATTGGCAGACTCATACTTCTTCCGAGGTCTGTGGGGTTTGGCGGCAGCTTGCTGGCAATCCATGATGTTCTTTGGACTGTGCCATCACTCAGTCATTGCCTCCAAGTATTGGAGAGTGTATGGAGAAATTGTAACTCTTGTGCATTGTTTTTGGAAGTGTAAAGTGTTGCAACCACCATGGAAAACATTTTGACAGTTCTTCAAAAAGTTAAACATGTAATTACCATATGACCTGGAAATTCCGCTCCTAGGTACACAAAAGAATTGAAATCAGGCTCTCAGACTGCTTGTACACCAATATTCAAAGCAGCATTTCTTCATACGTGAAAGGTGTAAACAACCCCAAGTGTCCATTGATAGAGGCAGGAATAAACAATATGTGGTAATACATACAATGGAATATTATTCAGCTGTAAAAAGAATTGAGGTTCTGATGCTTGCTGCAACATGGACGAACCTTGAAAACATTATGCTAAGAGAAATAAGCCAGATAGGAAAGGACAAATATTTTGACTCCATTTATATGAAATATCCTTAAAAAACAAATTAATAGAGAGAAAAAGGGGATTAGAGTTTATCAAGATCTAGAGGTAAAGGAATGGGGAGTTATTCCTTTATTTGTTCAGAGTTTGTTTTTGGTGATAAAAAAGTTTTGGTGACAGATAGTAGTGACAGTCACATCACAATGTAAATGTAATTAACACCACTCAATTGTATACTTAAAATGGTTAAAATTGCAAATTTTAAATAAATTTGAAAAACTTTTATTTGTTAGGAAAAAAAACAATTTTGAAAAGATGTAAACCTTTCTCTGCTGTATTGTCTGGGACATGGCATATGCTACTCAGAGTGGAAAAAAAAACTTTACAAGTAGGATTTGGAATGTAAAAACCTTGTCTTAAACGTGTATCTCTATGCATACTAGCATATGTTTATTACAACAAGGATAAGAATTCATTTCAGTGGTTTGTTATTTTGGTTTAGGCACCACTCTGTAAATATTCTTTCTGTTTATATAAAGTAGAGTAGAGGATCAGAATTGTAAAAAAAGGGAGGGAAATGGGAAAAATCACAGAGAGATTTAAAAATAATTCTGCAATATGGGGTTAGTCTTGAGCTTTAGAAGGTGGGCAGGTGATTCTTTATGAGGGCTTACGAGTGAATTTTGATTTCTTACACTTGAATTGAATCTTTCCTCTTCTCAATTTCAATCTTTTGTCATTAAACTCAAATCTCAATAGCATTCTTTATACAAAAAAGTAATGCATTACAAATATTTTGAAGAATGAAGAAGGTTCTGTGACCAAAAGTGGAGTTGAGAGAAGAGAACAGCTGAAGGAAGTAAAATGATGAACAGTGATCAAAAATTAACACTGGAAAATAAATTTAGAGCAAAAGGAGACAAGAGAAATAAGTTTTCCTGTCATTTGTTATCTTAGGAAATACTGGAGATATCAAAAGGATATCAAAATAAAGGCAACTCCAGAAACCTGGAGAATATGTAGGTTTTCAGATTACACATATTTAAGAAAAAAAAGACAGAAGTGAACTTTAGATCAAAGTGTAAATTAGAAGTGAATTTTAGCCTAATATAAGGGCTGGGTTTCCTGCAACATTTAGAAACATTTATTATAACTTTTAAAATTATCTGTGCATAATAGGCATAAAAATTTGACCATATTTTTCTAATATTATTTCACTTTAGTTGAGCTAGATAGGAGGCACTTTATGACTGAACCTTGGCATGTAATGGATTACATGGTGGATATGGCACAGATGGAAAGAGACCGGATGTGACCTATTATAAAGAGATTATTTTAGCAATCAGAGTGTTAGAGCTACAAGTGACAAAAATACCATTCATAGGAAGAAAATTGTATAGAAATAACGTGAAAAAGATGAATAACAATGATTGAGAATTAATCCCTTTTTATTATTATAAAAGTTAAAAATATCTGCTTATTTTGAACTTAAAATCTTTCAAACTTTCCATATTTCACATACAAATAATTAAGCAAGCTCCACATCTAATGGATTTGAAGCACATGGTATATGAGTTAAATACCTGAAAAGCCCTGGTGCAGCAATTCATCGTTCCATGTAGACTTTTACAGCATTTTGTGGTCTCTACCACTATGGAAGCTCAGCTGAAACTGGCTCTGTCAGTCTCTGTCTCCACCTTATTGCACTTAATACCACCATTAGTTAGGATCATGGGTGGTCACGTTGTAGGCTTTACCACACAATCTTAAAATCATAATTAGAGCCCATGCTTATTATTCATCATTCCTTGTAGATAAAAAGTAAATGAGGCTTGAAGAGCATATGCTTTCTCCATGCTTAGTGAGTAATGAGCTTTTCTGCATAAGGGCAGAGTAATTTTTCTGGCTTGTTAGAACAAGAATATACAAGTTAAGGGGGGGAAAAAGGAAAAGATTGGTTACAGCTTTGCCAGACAGTCACAGCTCAATTATCAAAAAAATATGTGAATCACCCTGGCTACTGCTTTCTCCTTATTTTGTCTAGATTTGGGGGCGTGAACTGTTAATCTCTATTAACCATATATATGGTTATACAAATTGGAATGCTCATTATCTCCTCAGACTCTTCAGTCTCCCAAACCATCATATTTGATGTCACCAAGTTTCACTACTATTATTATTTTTTGCCAGCCATATATTTCTCATAAAACTCATATTTCTTTTTAAATGGCCTCAATCCAATTGAGGTCTGGGAAAATTTTAAGTGTTCCTATAGTTCAAATCTCTCATATGACAAAAGAGTGAGCTGAGTCCCCAAGGGCTGAAGTTTTACAAATAGTTAATGGTGGAATTGTGACTCTGATTCAGGTCTTTGTACTCCTAATACAGTGTTCTTTCCTCTTTTTCCACATATTGCCTACGGGAAAGGGGCTTCTTCACAGTCTCTCTGTTAATTCTGAAAAAAAAAAAAAAAAAAAAAGTTCTACCCAGCTGCTGCTTAATTAGAATATTTTCCTTAGTGTCCTTTTCCTCCTTGGAAAAAATAAATAGAACTGAATTTAAAAAGCATCATTTAGGTCTGTAAGAGCTTCAGTCTGGACTCAAATTATTCTGTAACTCATACAATATAAAAATAGAAGAAAACATGGAAAGACTCATGAGAAAAATGCCTAGCACTGGCAAATTTTTAATAAATATTGGTTAAATTCAAATCACAGTCATTTGACAATTAATTTCATGATTAAAAGAGACATACCTTCCTGTCTCGACAGACATCTTAAATTTTTCTGTATCTACTACAGGAAAATCACCAGCTGTTTGCGATGGAGCAGAAGAGGGATTGTTTCTTGTTGTTATAAATCTTGGGCAACTTTTAAATAAGCATCATTATATATTTAGCATTGATTTTAAAATGCTTTGCACATTGCTTTATTGTGCTGAATATATTTTACAATTCAGGTTGCCCATGATTTATGAGCACCTAACAGAAATGTCTCTTTCCTGTAAGTGTAACTCCCTTAGTTGGGAGTTTACACTACTTCAATTGTTCTTAAGGGGAGGGATTCATACACTTATTCACTCAAAGGCAGGCAGTGACTTTATTACCAAGCTTGTAATGTAAGTGAAAGAAAAGCTCTCTCCATTACTAGGGTCACATCAAGTAAATCTTCTCATTTATTCCTTCACTCAATGTGGCCAGAAGCTCTCTGTTTCGTCAGTACTTTAGTCCCTGGGAATGCAGTGGCATGGGGATGTTCCAGGGGTTGTTTGTGGAGCTACCTTCTGAAGTGTCACTGTGAGGAACCATCCTGCCTGTTTCCTCACTCTACCCTCCCTGACACTCCCAAGGAACAGCGTGGGAGAGTTCACCCAGGGTGACAAATTTCCAAGCCAATTTGTTTATCCAGGCTCTCCCAGTAACCTACTATGAAAGATAATTGAGAGTTGACTCTAATTATAATAAAGATATCTTAGGCTTCACTCTGAAACTTAGTGCACACAACCTTAGGGATGGGTGAGGAAGCTGAGTGGGATAGGCCTGAACATCAGGCAGGGCATTCACTCCAAACTGAATATTCTAACTCTGGAAAGAAACACATCTACACCATATATACAGTGCACAATGATGGTCTTGCTTTATGTGCAGTAGCACTTTGAAACTTTCCACAAAAAAATGTCAAAATATTTCTAAACATGGTATCAGCCATTATCATAACTCACATGGAACAGACTTAAAAGTTAATTTATCTGCATTCTAGAGATGTTGAAACTAAGGCACATCAATTATTTTCCTCCTAGCATTATCATATGGTTAACATTGTAGGATGAAGGGATCAGAGAGGTGAGGAGGAAAGAAAAGGGATTAGTCTTTTATTTTATTGAATAACTACACCCATTTTAAACTGAAGTAAAGGAAGTAGGATGTCCAGAATTGTTGAAGATGCATACAAAAGAAAAGACTGATGAGATAAGATCCTGGTGAAAGTAAAAAAGGATGAGATGCAAAATACATGTGGAGGATTAGTTCTGGAAAAAGAAAGCTTTGTCCCTGAGAAAATGAAATGAAGTAGGAAGAGTGGCTTGGGATACTCTAAAAATTAGGACAAAAGAAAGTTTTCTTGGAGTCTGGAAGTGGAATGGGTATCTTCAGAAGAGTGGAGAAGGCATGTGATAATTTTATATTTTATGTGCAAACTTTGGTAATGTTATCAATAAGATATAAAGAAGAGACTTCAGAGTAGCAATGGTGGCTCAGTGAGAACACAGAAGGAATTTGTGGTAAACCTATTTAGCTTAGTCTTGAGACTTCTTCCAAAAAGCCTCTATCCATATTTAGGGAAGTTGAGTGTGGGGTGATTGTGAAGTTTATCATTTATATGACTCACACATGTTTGAAAATTGACAAGAAGAAAAGAGCAGAGGGTCAAAAGATTCTGAGGGATTTTTAGAAGTAGTAAACTTATTATAAAAATGGTTGAGCCTTGTTATGGATTGATTTGTGCTTCCCCCCCAAAATATTTTCCAGTCCTAACCCCCCGGTCTCATGAATGTGATCTTATTTGGACATATGATCTCAGAAGATGTTATTAGTTAAGGTGAACCCAAACTGACTGGTGTCATTACAAGGAGAGGAAATTTGGACACAGAGAGACAATGAAGACAGGAATGGAGGCATATCTGAGGAAAAGGAATGTTAAGACATATCAAAACTCTCAGCATTAGTCACCTGATAACGTTTGTCCCACAATAGCCTAATTTCTTCTATCACTTTTACCTCAGATTAAGCACTTTTAGGAATCATACAATAAATCTTACTTCTCTGGGCACCTGCAGTCTTTGGTGCTGCCTCTTAGCAAGTTTCTGTTTCCACATAGCATTTGGCTTAGGCCTGTAGAGACTTTTATTTCTTTTCTAAACCAATGTCCTTTCTTGGTTATCTTGGGAATACTTTCTCTTTATGTTTCCTCCATAGTTACTAAGCAGCTCTGTTAGAATTAATAAACCACAACTCTAATGCCACTGCTTTAGAAT
>PVKH010040068.1:0-11009 GCA_004027955.1 Chaetophractus vellerosus | reverse complement strand
ATTTATGCTGGCTCATCTCTTTGTTTTCTGTATGTCACCACCAAGTAGTTTTCCAAGAAAGGCTCATGTGTTTTATATTCCCCAACCTATTGCTTGATGAAAATGTCTACCTGTTCTCTTTTATACTAGAAGGAATAAAGTTTGGGCCAAGTCTAAAACATTTGGATTATACTTACTATCCCTCTAGACTTTGTAAGCTTTGCATTATCTTCTGATATTGCAAGATAATGAAGAGAAACCACAAGCTAACATGATATTTTTGTTCTTTTCTGTGACTTGATTTTTCTAACTGAAGGCTCAATGAAGTTCTCTCTTCTTGTTCATGATTTTGTGATGTTATAAGAATATTTCTTGTAGCTGAGCACTCCATTCCAAATTTCTTTGAGCATGGATCCACAACTACTCTAATGAAAAAATAAAAGATAATCATCCTATAGAAAGAAAAGGAAAAAAAGAACTGAAAAGCTGATTATTGACTTTCTGTAACCTCAATCTGGAAACATGTTGTTAATAGAATTAATATATAGCTATTGCTACTTCACTTGTGTTGATTACTACATTGAAAAAAATTTTGAGCATGGCATATCCTTTAGTTCTCAGAATTAAGAATTACTTATGAGAGTTTTCTTCTAATATATCTTTGAATATTTTTTGCAAATCCATATGTTCTCCTCTCTTCTTCACAAGAATTATGTATTTGTTGGTTTTCCTTGGTCTTTCTTCATGTCTATCCATTTTGTTATGATTATTTTAATTTTTTGTGTGGTTTGTCTAGATTAATTACTGTACCTCTGGGTATGCATTCCCAGTTGTGATGATCCCATTTTTTAGCTTTAAAGATGGCTTTCATCTCTGTAATGTTTTTATTTCTATTCAATTTCTTTCCTAAGTTCTTCCAGCTTACTGTTCATCTCCTTCAGATTTTTTATACAGATTTTTTTTCTTCTTTGAATCTTTGTATACATTTTTGAGTGTTTTTTTTCCCTGAGAGGATATTGCCCATTACTTGTCCACACCTATTTCATTAATTTCTTCCTCTCATTTCTCTATTTCTGGGAATGGATCTTTGCTGATTCCTTTGTGGTTATTATGCATTTTTAATGGACCTAGCTATTTGCTGAAAAATAATGTGGGGAGGGCAGGAGGTTAGAAGTGAGCTGGAGCAGCCCATAGCTTTCATTTAGGACTGTGTTCTGAAGATTTACCTCTACGTGAAGCAAAGCCTTATAAATCACAAGTTATATGAGACTTGCTGTCTCCTTTCCCTTCACATCTTCCTTCACCCCTAGTAGTGTCCTTTGGTTATAAAACTAGGTTTTAAGTGATACATACGGTGTTTCACCTTCACTGATATTTTCTGGTATCAAACTAAATTTCTCCAGGTACATTTCCTACTCTGCCAGTGGCCTACCCTTCCCATGAAAACTTTATCAAAAGTTTATTGCACAGAATTTTCAGGACTGTGACATTCATGGGGAAATCTGTAATTAATTGAAGGGGAGTAGAGTAAAAATGCCAATTAATATACTATCTGCACCTGAAATCCAAATCCATGTTGAGAAAGGTAATTCTAGTAGCAGTGTGGCAAATAGATTTCATAGTACAGATAACAAAATTATACATATATAGAAAGCTGTCAAAATGATCCACGTAAGGTGATAGATAGTAAGGCATGAACTAGGGCATCATCAGTGAAAAGTGAAGGAATGGTTTGAAAGATTTTTAATTAATAATTTGCAGGACTCAGGAAATGATTTGACAAGGAGATAAAAAAAGAGAAAAGAGTAAAACATGACTCTAAGGATTCTCTTTATTGTGCCTTGAAGAATATTGGTATTATAATTGAAGAAGAACTTTGGAAGAAGAGCAGATTTTGGGGTGGAGTTAATAAGTTTGCATTTGAACACGCTGAGTTTGAAGATGTCTGATAGACAGTTTGAAAAACACTTTAGTAGCTCAGAATTGGTAGTCTTCTGTTTCTAGGTGATAGCTGGAAACTTGGAGTAGGTAGAATGCTGTGGACAAAAGTAAGGTCAAGAAAGGTGGCATGGATATAGCAAGTGCATGATGATTCAGTGGGACATTGAGTTTAGCTTGACACTGGCCTCTTATGTTTGAGGTAGTCAGATCTCTCTTAGAGATTAGTAAGAAGCCATGGATTCTGGGATGTGATCTGGGTGTAGCATTAGGAGTCAGAACATTGCACAGACTTTTGTGTGGATAAAGGCTAGATTATATCCAGTATTATATTCAGTAGAGAGAAAATACCTAGAATGTTATGGAGCTAGGGTCAACAGAGATACAATTTTAAGGTTGGAAAATTTAGAAATCATGTAAGTAGTCATCACATGAAAATTAAGAATCTTTTAAAATTTCTTTCTATATTTTTTACAGTTTAGTGATAAATTTACTTTGAGTTGCAGGTCAAAGTCTTCTCTGAAGTAATGAAGAAATAGGGACCCAAAATGAAGGCCTTACTCATGAGCTCAGAACTCAGTTTGAGTAGCTGAACACGGCAGACAAAATTCAGAACTACATAAATTTAACCATGTGGGTCAGTCACCAAAACAGAATAACAGGGGGGTCAGGGAGAGAGCCTGTGTCATAAACTGATGCTAAACTGCAGGTTGCCCTGATACATTTTCTATAAAGAACAATGGCTGTGTGTCCCTACTTGAGGTCAAATTTGGGGTTGGTTTGTGGTTGGGGCTGTGAATGCCAAACAGGGAAAGGAGCAAGTAGGAACACAATGAAAAAACAGAGGCCCAGGTTCCTGATAACTGTGACAACCAGCATTTGGATCTTTAACAGGAATTGTTACAGAATAGTGTTGGCACTTATTCTAACCAATGGAACTATTTACTGACCTCTGTTATTAATTTCCAGTGGATATTTTTTCAAAACTATAAATGTATCCCCAGGAAATAATTAAGCACTTGGAGAGCCTGGCTTATAATTGATGATGTTGTGGGAGAGTAAATAAAGTTTAAAAATAGAACCAGATGGTACCAAATTTTTGGGTTGCTCTGATGAATTATGACTTCCAGGCTCTCTGATTCTTTAAATGGCTGGCAACAGGATCCATTGTACCCCTCCCATGTTGAATCATGGAAGTTGGCCAAGAGGGATTAGACTTATAAAGCTTAGTTAGGTTTTATGCTGCCACATTCATTCAGATTCAGTCAGCACTGGGGGATGAGTAAGAGTCAGTGATCATAGAATATTAAAGTAATGATAAAAAATTTGCAGCATTATTGTATATATGTGTGTATACACACATACCCACAAACAATACAGTGTATTACATTAGGAAGGAAAACAAACCATTCTGTGCACAAATAGAAGTTTCAAATGACACTGTACTCCAGAATATTTGTTTCTTCTATATCTAAAGGAATTTTGAAGACAAAAGTCCCTCATTTTGCTTTCAAGGGCTCAGCTTTTCAAAATACCCCATCATTAAGTACCACTCAAGGTCAGTGTAGATAAACAATATAGACAAAGGAGAAACATTTCAAGTAAAAATACCCTTTAGAAATATTTGTTTCAAACCTGTCTGAAAAAAACCTACAATGCCATACCCCAAGATTCTATGCCAATTTTAGATTACATAGAAGTTTCTAACTCTTTGATTTGCATATGGAATTGTATTATACTGTTTTATACTGTTTAGATAACAATTTCGTTATTTAAAGTGATAATCCAGCTACTGGCCAGAGAAGAATCAATTAGAATTGTATGTATAGGCAAAGTGTTATAGGTAATTTGGAGGGAAAGAGGGTTTGGATTTATCTTAGTCTGCTATTTGATGAATGTAGGTTTTCTTTGTTGAAAATCTAGCCTTGATTTCACAAATTATCTTGCTTCTAAAGATATTTTTTTCCCAGCAATAAGTTTAGCAATGCCAACTATAATAAAATATCTTGTTGCAGATTGTAAATTCAGGTGGTGGCAAAAGTGCAGTAACTTTGGAATTCCAACTAAAGGAGAAATAGAGTCTCTTACAATCTTTTTGAAAGGACTCTAAATTGGCCCTGATATTTAGCTTTCACAGTAAGCGGCCTTTTGCAATAAAATTATGATTTTACTAACAGTTGATCTAAAGTGGCATTGGCAGTGTTAGTTTCAGCCATTTTAACATTAGGCTTTGATAACTTTATGTTGTAATATACTATATTAGTTATTTTTATGGCAATCCTAGAAAACAATATTGTCACGAATGACCAAAAATCTGCAAACAACTGCTTGTAATAGCATTATATTAAATGAGAAAGCAGTGGCAAGCTATGGCATGCTTTTGAACTATATGCATCAACTATTTACAGATTTTAAGTATTGTGTTTTTTTGTGGATTGAACTAAGCATTGGTAGTGACTAGAAATAAAGAAAGGAAATGTTTCCCGCCCCCCTCTGCCATTGGGAGTGTTGGAGCTAGGATTTGTTTCCATGTTCCTGGGTTTCCATTTTGCCACTTCTTAAATAATATATTCTTGCAGAGAGATTTTGTCATAGGAATATTGTAGAATAAGATTGTGAGGGATATAGAAATCATAAGAAAGATGCGAATGGCAAAGGGCCCACAATTTTTGTTTCTCTTTCAGGGCATATGGGTTAGCACCTACATATTCACAATATGTTTTGCTGCCAATGTGGGACTGCTGTTTGGTGTTGTCTGCACCATAGCTATAGTGATTGGACGCTTCCCAAGGTATGGTATTAATTAAAGGCTCTGTTTATTCTGACATGACAGCAGGGTATATGGTGTTGCCAGTTACTTTTACTTCTGTGTAATATATAGTACTACGATTTCATATTTTACTTGGTATCAGAGAATTAGAGGCATACAGATAAGAAATTGTTTAATCTACATGTAACATATGACAATGTTAATCTTTGTGAAGAAAAATATCTTGTCAATACCACAAAATAGAATATTCAAAGCCTATTAGTCAGTAAATTAGCTCATCAACGCTATCATACAACTACTTTTTTAAAAATTAAGTGAAGGGATATAGTATCCAATATCAATGAGATACAAACCATACAGCAACATCATCTGGAAAATTAAATAATTTAAGTAAATTTTATTTTTTAGAAGCCAGATTAATCAATCAATCTATCTATCTATCTATCTATCTATCTATCTATCTATCTATCTATCTACTATTTATGGATAATTTGTTGTGGAACATGCTCTCTTTTTGTCTTTTAATGAACATCTCTAAGCCATTTACCTATTTTGACCAACCTCTCTTCGCTTTCCCAGTACTCATCATGCGATAATCCTTCTACTTACTTCTCATCTTTCCCTTGAAATTATTTTCCAAATAATATATATCTAAAATTTTTATCTCTATGGATTTTTATCTTTATGGAATACCTGTGTAGATTCATCATTATCAAGACCCTCTTGCCATTGATTTCCTCTTTACTTCCTTTCTCCTGAAATAAGATTTTGCTAGACACTACTCTCTAGGCTTTTGTTTTTTTTTAATGAATCTTCTTTACTAACCTACCTCTGGTAGCTTAGAGATATGGGATTCTGGGAACCCAGAGGAAGTAAATTACATTTGTTAATCTACACTTAGATGCCTCCTTTGTTATGCTCTGTTCCTGAGGATCCCAGAGTTTGGTAGATCTAAGTTTTATGAACAGATGGGTTATAGGATCTGTTTCAGACATTTTAATTGTTTAGGTAAAATGAAAGATTTATCCTTTTTGTTTCTTCTTTGTTGATGTAGTGATTAGAAAATGACCTGTTTTGTTTTTCTGTCTGCCTTAATTCCAGAGCAAAGACTCTGAGTATAAAAAACATGAAAGAAATGGAATTTAAAGTGAAGGCAGAAACGGATGGTGTAAGTTTAGCTTCCTTTTTCCTTGTGAAATTATTGCTATTTTTGTGGGTCAGACAGTTTTAAGATATTGTAAGAAAAAGATAAATAATGACATTTGAAACATGATAGTTCTATTTTTAATTAGCTATACACTTTGAATGGTATATATATGTTCACCACACTTATGGGGATCAACATGCAACAAGTCAGCAGAACAGAAAAATCTCCTTGTATTAGCATTCAGATAAAACTATCTCATGCTTCATAGAACTACAGTTCACAATTTCACTATGGCCCATATTAGTTCAGGCATTTGAAAACTTCCTTTCTATTACTAAGTTCCATGAATAATCATACCAAACTAATAATCTATACTGAATTATATTATGGAGGTTATTGGAAAATAATAAAGCAAAGCTGGTTCTTGGTATTGCTTACCTATCTATATTTTTTAACTGAGTCAATGAAATTGTATCAGTAGCAGAGGGTAATTAAGTCCAGTGGATATGGAATGTCAATAGGATCAGCTTTGTGCACAGTGGACACGTTTTTAAGGAAGTAACTTACATCAATTGTCTTGGTCTGCTCGTGTCTAGGCAGGCTAATTGTTTTTGAGATCTACTTTCTTGTTCTAAGGGATGATCAAAGCAATTTCAAGTGAGGAAAAACAATGTTGACCCGAGTTTTTGCCAATTAAAAAAACCTGCCCTCACTATGAAACTGCTTTGTAAATTTAACCTTTTTTTCTTTATTTTTCATATTCGCTTGTTTCTGTTCTTCAGTGATCCCCCTCAGAACAGAGAGAGCTGGCCTCTCACATCAGGGTACCTGCCAGTAGGCTGGATATAGGGAGCAGGCAGGAGCACCGGGAGTCCTTCTGTGACACCCAGGGCTCGTGGAAAAGAATGACTGTGGCTTAGGAAGAATGGAAAGGTTCACTTCACAGAGTTCAGAGTCTTTGAGGGTGTTTCAGGCTCAAGTTTTCCATCAATGCTGCCTTTCTTTTCTTTCCTGTTCCTTTCACTTCTTTCCTTAAAACGTCCCTGTGAATTTAGTGCTTGTGCAAAGCCTCCGAATGACTTTCTGGGCCCCGCACACCTCTGCGTATCCACACCACAGGGGCAACCACGCATTAGCTTTGATACGGGATTGAACTTCGGGTTTCACTGTTTTTCACAGTGAAACCAGATCACTGGTTAATAACTTCTGTCAAACCCTTACCTCATCTGTGGCCAAGGAAGAGAATGAGAGGATTTGTAGGAAGATGAAAATATTGACACATCTTTACTTCTCCAAGTCTTGATTGGCTCCAGTATAGTCACCCATCCAAATAACAACTGTGTCATGTGAAAATTTTAATTTTACTAGGATATTACATATCAGTAGTTATTTAATGTTTTGAATCAGAAAGAAAAGGGGAAAACATGCTAAGATAGAGCAAGATTTGAATATGCGCTATTAGGTGGAATTTCCAGGTAACTTAAAAAAAACAAAGCACTAGGGTGATCTTTCATTCTTCTTCTCCATTCATGTACCCTTCGTCCCCTCCTTCATACAGAGCACCCATCCCCGATTTGGGAGATCTCTCCCCACTCAATGAATTCAACCCCATTGGGAACTTATTTTCTGGAATAACTTCTTTAACATATATTTAACATGGTCATTGATGTTTTTAGTGAAACTTAAGTACTATTTTCCCTCAAGAAGCATGATAGTATATAACATTATCTAAATAAAATTTAATAATGAAAATGTTAGCTAAGAGATTGCTCACACAAACTGGGTAACATTTGGACTTGTTTGATTTAGACTTGTTGAATATCTTATGCTTTAATTCAGAGCTCTGCATCTATTCCTTTTCTTTTCCAAAAGGAAACCCTGCAACAGGTGAAAATTATCTCAATAAACAACCCACTTGTTTTCCTGAATACAAAGAAGTTTCATAATGATCTAATGAATATAATCCAAAAAGAAAATGCCAGCCACCAGCCACTCGATGATATCAGCAAGGTAGGATCAGCTGTTTCATGATTAGAAGGTCATACTACACATAGTCTTACATCATGATACTGAGAATTGTGTAATGTGAATAGGATGCACTATAAAAATGTTGGGAGACATCTTCACCCAGCAAAACTTAATATTGTATTATACTCTCTCTATCCTGCTCTCTGAGGAAGTGGGGATAAACTCTTATTTAGATTGATTAAATGGGTGGTCTAGGTTAGCATGGAGGCTTTTTGGGGTTCTCATGTTATTCTTGTTATATGCTGTCTGTCCAGGGTATCTTCCTCTTGTTTCAAGGCGTTTGAACTTAGTAAAAGTTCAGTTTGAAAGTAAGGAGCCTGCATCAGCTGATTACTATGCTGTGCCTCCTCTGCCATGTTTTACACTGTAGTTTATAGTTCTCTGTCTTGAACCCCAGTGCTCTGATAGCGTCTCTGTTCTCTCTTCCCTCGTGGTTGCATCTTCAATTGCAGGTGGTGATGGGAGCAGCATTTGAAACACCCTAGGACAGGAAGAATCATGTCCTGGTTGACACACAAACTGCAAAAGTATTCCCTGTTCTATTATACCGGGCCCTTCCTGCACATAATCTTTAAATATTTCCCTGCAGGCAGAAGCTTAGGAAACAGAAAAATTGAGAAAATAGTACAGAGTTCCCCTATTCCCCACACCCAATTTCCCCATTATTAACATCTTACATTAGTAGGGTACATTTGTTACAATTAATGAACCAATATTGGTACATTATCATTAACTAAAGTGCATACTTTTTTCAGATTTCTTTAGTTTTTTCCCTAATGTCCTTTTTCTGTTCCTAGATCCCATCCAGGATACAGCATTGCATTTGAATGCCATTTCTTCTTAGGCTCCTCTTGGCTCTGACACTTTCTCAGACATTTCTTGTTTTTGATGATCTTGACAGTTTTGAGGAGTACTGGTCAGCTCTATTGTACGATGCTTCTCTTTTGGAAGTTCTTGATGTTTTTCTTGTGGTTAGATTGGAGTGATGGGTTTGGGGGAGGAAGACTACAGAGGTGAAGTTTTCATCACATCATATCAAGGGTACATACTATCAACATGATTTAACATTAGTTTTTATCACCTGCCTAAGGTAATGTTTGACAGGTTTCTTCACTGTAAAATTACTCTCCCATGCTCCCTCCCCATCCATATCTACGTATATTATTTGGAAATCTTATGAGAGATTTCATACAAGGTATTTTTTAAGGGAGGGATAGGAAACTCACCTTCATTGGCTGCCTCCTGGGGGCCAGACCCTTTAACTAGACTACCCAACTTAATTGTCATTAGCCCAAAAATATAAGTGGCATTACCTGAATTTAACATAAAAGGAAGGTTGACACTTAGAAATGCAAAATAACCTGGTGGAAATTGTACAGCTGCACAATTCAAAACTGTCAAAGCCAGATTTGAAACACACAAGCTGCGCCATTGAGTATCAGGAAGAGAAAATAAAGTTTCCCTAGTCAGCCTTTACGATGAAACACTGATTTCATGGGAAAAGCACTGTTATGTAGTGGTTAGGAGCATGAGGTTTTGAATGAGTAAAGCATACGTTTTGGTCTTAGCTAGGTTCTTTCTATCTTTCTGACTTTGATCAAGTTCTCTAACCTTTCTAAGCTTTAGCTTTCTCATATGAAAAATGAGATCAGTAACTTCATAGGATTATTCTGAAAATTTAATGATGAATATAAGGTCCTTTGTATATACTAAGTACTCAAGAAATATCATCATTATTAGCAACAACAATGACAAGAATACATTATTAAAGTAGTAAATAGCATGTAATCTCATTAGAGGAATCAATTTTTGGCAATTTCAGACAAGTTTAACTGTATGAAACAGTCATTTTCATTCTCCAGCATTTCCGTAAATCAGGAAATGTTTCTCAGGCACATTTTCATGGCGATACACATGGCCATTTATCTTTTGGGCTAATATTAAATATATGTCATGTACCTCTCCCTCACAGAATGCTGTGTTAATGAGGTTAATTTCTGACTGGGTATGGTACATGAAAAACACGAGCAAATGTTCAATTTCTGCTCAAAAATCAAAACAAGCTTAATCTTGCAGAGAATATTCTAAAGAAAACAGTCTGACAATAATACAAATCATCTACTGAACATATATATACTTAGAACTAATGATCATTTTATGACTTCAAAGTTTGTTTGATGTATATAGTCTAAAAAAAGCTAATGAAAGGCAATTATCAGAGACTAATATTGGGTAGCTATTTGTTATTCTTTATGGAGAAAAGAGTGATGTACTATTTTCAGGAGCAAAAAATAATTTTTATAACATTATTCTTTCTTTACATTTGTTTTCATTTCAGTGTGAACAAAACACATTGCTCAATTCTCTATCCAATGGCAACTGCAATGGTGAGTTAGCTACTAAGGGCAGTTGGTGGGGGAGAGAAGTTTTAAGTGTTCTGACTTGAAATAACCAGAGAATGGAATCTTTTCCCCCACCTCCTCTCCCTCTCCCTCCCCTTCTCCACTTCTCCCTCTCTTCTCTCTCCCATGCCTCCACCCATCTTCCTACTACTCCTCCTCCTTCTCCTTCTCCCCCTTTTCCTCCAATTCATCTGCCTCCTCCTCCTCCTTTTCCTCTGCCTCTTCCCCATAACCTCCTCCCCTTCTTCCTCCTCTTCCTCTTCTTTCTTCTTCTGCCTCCTCCTTCCTAATCCTAGTTCTTTCTTGGGTGGACAGATGGGAGAGACTGTCTGACTCTTATTGTCTCTCTGATGACCATACACTGAACCATAACACAAATTTAATATGTTTCAAACAATGTATATTGTACAGTATAGGTTTCTGACCACCATGGAATTAGGAAGAAATTCATAACAGAAAGAAATTTAAGGGAAGCAGATGTGGCTCAAGCAATTGGGCTCCCGTCTACCATATAGGAGGTCCAGGGTTCAGTTCCCAGGGCCTCCTGGTGAAGGCAAATTGGGCCAACTGGAGAGCTGGCCCACACAGAGTGCTCGTCTGTATGGAGTGCTGGCCCATGCAGGAGTACTGGCCCTCATGGAGTGCTAGCCAAAGTGGAGAGCTGGTGCAGCAAGATGACACAACAAAAAGAGACACAGAGGAGAGACAATAAGAGACGCAGCAGACCAGGGAGCTGAGGTGGTGC